>JAILXH010141138.1:34968-45536 GCA_023558415.1 Piaractus mesopotamicus
CCATGAGGGACATGGATGCAGTATCACTTCCTGCTCTAAAATGCAGGGGTGTGACTAAAAAAGGCTCCGCCTATGGCTATGGAAGTTTTTTCATTTGAAAATTAAAGTCAAGATAAATCTAAATATTCCAACTTTAAATTAAATCAAATAAAAACATTGAAAAAAATGTATTATTTAACAATATTTAAGAGTTAAGGGATTGGGACAGCCACCTCCCAATAGAAACTACCCTATAAATGAACATTTTCTATATATTTTATTATTGCTATCTTAAATAATGCCTTTAAATAGATCATAACATAATAAATGTTATTTATTCTAAATATATAAAATCCTTTTATAATGAAATAATTATTGATAAATAATAAAATTAGTAGTCCATTTTGAACTAGACAAATAAATATTGATTTTCACAAAAAGCTATATACTGCCAATACGAAGCTTACCTTAATTCACTAATATATGTGTGAAATTCACTGCACGTTACTCCAGTTGTTCTTCGTCCAACCATTCGTGCATTCACTCTGGCTAAAAAACATTACAAGCCAGGCAGATGGTGCATATAATGTTAACATGGAAAATACTTAATACTGTGAAGTTTGAAGGAGTTTCGCTGGATCATGTAAACTGTAAAGACTAATGGGTTTTGGCAGAGGACCAAGCAAAGTGCCAGATTGAGAGAGTGATCAAATAAAACTAAAATATATGCATGGATATTAAGCAGTGACATAATCTAACAAAGAATTTAAGGCTTTGTCCTGTATAGCATACATGTCCAAGACAAGAAATATTTTTTATCTATTATTAGGAGGCCTCTTTTAACCCCGAAATGGCCAGCGCCCATCGACAGGCACAAAGTTTTAGAATAGCTCAACCAGTTTGCACTGAGGTAGTAACTGGATAATAAGCCTTAGTATATAACAGGACTGTGATTTTGTTTTAAGACTGGGGTCAACAAGTCTTTATTTTAGAAAGTACACAATAAATTAGGCTACATTCACATTGCAGGTAAAAGTGGCCCAAACCTGATGTTTATCTTCGTATGTGCCTGAATTTTTTGTGTACCACTTTTAGATGTGGTACTGAAACATGAACATGCAGTGCCACCTCTGTCTAAATAACCAGACCGGAGTTCATCTGACTGTCAGTCTAACTGAACATTTGTCACAACTGCAGTAATGCTTTGAACCCTTACGGCAACATCATCTTGTTTTCTATGGTTACGCTTTGTGCCCTTGAGAACAAGCGAGACAAACAAATCGGCATGTTGCTGTCTAAATATAAAAACCTAATCAAATAAAATGGCTTTTGTCCACTTTGTGAGTATGTAAAAAACAAGGAAGGGTTCAAACTAATTCTAATAAGTGCCATTTTGTCATGAAGTTTAATACATATCAATCCAATGTTAAGCTTGAATCCACTTTTCACTCAACGGTGAAACCAGAAACATCCCCTCCGTCGGCCAGACTTCAACCTGTAAGGATTGAGGAACGACTCAAAGATGGCAAAAACTGATATTTTTTTACAGCCTGTATAAATGTATCCACTGCAATATAAAACTTGGCTTGCGACATTACCCCACTTTGAAATGAAATTCATATCAGTGGGTCTACATTTTCCAGGCCAGATTGAACTGGACAGATTCTACATCCACAATCACACCCCAGGAAAGTCATAATGACGTGCTGTGGATTTATTGTGTTTAAGGCTTAGATCTGACTCATTACTTTTTGGGATGAAATGTCCCATCACCGTCATCATCACAGTGAACAGCACAAGTGGAAATCAATTTCTATCTGTCGTTGCCACAGACAACCTATATCTGCTCGGCTGAGAGTAATGTTTGTCCTTTTCTCATACAGTCACGCCTCTGCTGATTCCTATTACTGTGTATCCTCCTTCTTCACACTCTGAATGAAGCCAAAACATTCAAGTGTGGCTTTTGTGTAGACAGAGAGAGAAAGTGCCAAATGAGATGCTATGGATTTATGCCATTTTTTTACTATTCCTTAGGAATATGCTACCATAAAACCTTATTTTTCTTATTTATAAGGGGTTTTACATTACCCTTTATTTTTATTTATAAAGGTATTTTCATGTTTTTCTTATTTGTGAAAAATAAGTGAGTTACAGAGCAACATCTGTACAAAATTGTTTACAATATACATAGAAAGTATCATTTATTAATAATCTTTCATTTAAAACAATGTGCAGTAAATGACTTTTAATGACATATTTGCACTTCCAAGGTTTTTGAAGCACCCTGGCGGAAAGAGCCTTCAACCCAAATATATATGTAAGATATTTTATTTATTAGGCATTGTTTATATGTGATATCTATAGACTTAAACAACAGCATGATATCCTAAGAACAGCTAGATAGCAGTGAGTGTAGTCTTTCATTCTGGCTGCGCTGCTTTTTCTTCATGACATAGTATTGCGGAAATGTACTGCTCGGCAGGCCGTGATGCGCTGTCTTGTAAACATGCAAAAAATCTGAATGAGTTTTTACTTGTAGAATACACACAACTCCTCCCCCACAAAAAATAGCATATGACAGTACCCAACTATCCAGGACTGACAACCACTGTCTTTTACGTTGTGTGAATATACGTATTTTATCATGAATGGACCAATAGAAGTAGTCTAAAATGACAACAGATACAGTCTAGTTTTATGCGACAGTTAGTTCCAGCCACGCAAGCTGATTGGTTGAGAGGCGTTCTGACCATGCTGATATTTCGCCATAACATCACGGGTTTTTCACAAACACTGTAACACTCCGCTAAGGCAAGTTTGACAGCCGTATTACTTTGCGCACAAACAGAAAATGGACACTTTTAAGATCTCATTTGTCCGACAGCCGATTTGGTCAGACTCTGAAGATGAGACTACACTAAATTCCCAAACTGTCATTACCACTGAGCAAGTTTTTCAGCTGGCAGCTGTGACAGAAGAAAACCTAAACAACCTGGAATTAGCCAGAAATGAACCGAATACCATTCACCAAACGTGTAGTCTCATCTTCAGAGTCTGACCAAATCGGCTCATAAATCCGCCGCAATAAAAAACAAAAAAGCTGCTCAGTGGTGATGACAGTTTTGGAATTCAGTGTAAGGAGCTGGGAATGAACTGCCGGCTGTGCAGCGAGTGAGTGGAGCTCGTTACTGTGACGTAGCAACGAGCTGCTTGTTAAGGAACTATAATTTGGCGGCAGGAATTGCTGACATTAAAACATATGAAATGACACGTTCACGGCCCAATTTATTTATTTCTTACTTTATTTATTTAACTGTTGTATAAAAGTAATAGAACACTCAAGGTTGTGTGTTATCGCCATTAACATCACGGCTGTGATGATTTACAGCAATCGCCTTTAGCTCGCGTCTGCGACCAAATCACAGCTGTGATGTTATTTCGCGATAACACACTCCCTCTCGCGTTCTATTGCTTAAACATTGACTTACATTAAAGCTTAAGAATGTTCTTTTCTTCTCTTGTAAAATTATTTTGTGACATATGTGGTTGTGTTCCAAAAGCAATAATGTATCTTGATGGATGGAAATGGAGTGGGTAATTGTGAGGGTCAGTAGAATTCCAAGTGGCCTGGTAACATTTTGGGCCAGTTGATGTGGGCTAACAACATTTCTGAATGTGTCTGTAACTGGTTCAGCTTGTCTCAGACAGAAGATCATACTCAAACTGTATGTGACAACCAAACCTATTTAGAAGTGTAAATCAATGCCCCCAAGTGGCACTAGTTCTGTATTTGTAATAGGACAGCTAATTAATTTTGTAGTGTGAATAAAATGGATTGAATTCAGCACCGGTGGTATGACCCTGGTGCTGGTTGACGCAGCAGCCAGTATTTTATGGTGTGCATGACTTCTTCCATTGCTGAATAACGTAGCCATTTTGATACATGAGTCATATCAAGATGGCAAGAGCAGGATAGAGTGACATAAATAACTCATATTCAAGCAACTGGTCGGTAAGAAAGGAACTTAATTAGCTAGCATTACTTTGTAGCATATTAACTGTTAATATTGACATATTTAACATAAAAGCTTTCTCCAATTTTTATTTTATCTCTCATAAGCCCTTTTGCTCATTACACTATAGCAAATAAGTATGTTAGCTATTAGCAATTTTTAGAAAAATAATATAAGTAATTAGATTGCTGTCAGCTTTTCCTAATTGCAGTAATTTGTTGAATTTGGACAGTACTCATACTGTATTATAAAATTACTATACTGTATTTCTAAATACAGATGATCACTGTATTTGTACACTCCTATGTTTCTAATACAGCTCATATACACTGACCAATGGCTTCATTAAGTACATCTCCTTGTATCTACACTCTTTGTCCATTTTATCAGCTACAACGACTGTATAGGTGCTCTTTGCAGTTCTACTATCACAGGCTATAGTCCATCTGTTTTTCTGCATACTTTATTAGTCCCATTTTACCCTGTTCAGTGGTCAGGACCCCACAGGACCACCACAAGCTCAGGCTTTGCTCGTTCATGGTGCCCCAGAAGGTTCCTAAAGTGTTGCTTGGCTGTTGCTATGTTATTCAAGGTGGTTTCTAAGGTGTTTCTAGGACAATGCTATGTTATCCCAGATGGTTGCTAAGGTGTTGCTATGCCATTGCTATGTTATTCCAGGTGGCATTTGAACTTCTTTGAAAAGAAGCTTGACTTGTATCTCCCAGAATGCACCATTTTTTAAATGAATACAGTAGATTACTGCAGCGTTTTTGCTGTGTTTTAATTATGCTTTAAGTAATGTATGCATCTATGCTACCCAATGCAATATGATGTCTTATGTATGTTTGTGACGCAGGTCTACTTTGTGCATCAAACAATCTTTCTGTCTGTATTGTTGTTCCTCACACATAGCCTCACAGAGAAGTAAGATGAATGAAACTGATAAGAAAATATAGTAAAGGTTGAAATGGGTTGGTCTGCATCATGTAACTCCGGCTCTGAAAACACCAGCTGACACGATACTGGTTATTCATCTCTTTCTTGCTGCTTTTCTATCATCCTGCCTCTGTTGTCTGCTATTTTCTCCGTCTTTGTTCAACCGCACATTTCTCTCTTCATTTCTCACCTTCCTCTCACTTTCCTTTTCGCTTTGTCTTCCACAGCATCCCTTGTCCACCAGCTATTTTCCTTCCCTTCATCTCTCACATATTTTGTCTTTGTCTGCGCTGAAGGTATATACTGACTGGGTCACTCAGGCAGCTGTGGAAGTGAGCTCAATCTTCTCTGCATCAGCGACTGCATCAGTTTCAAGAACTACATGCAGTTACTTTCACGTGTCACTTTCCTTACAAAATGACCTAAGTTATATCATCTTTCTATCCAGTCCAGTGCTTCTGCAAGCTAGTCTTGAAAATATATTGCTATATTTTACTGTCTATGCATTCAGTCACCAGCACTGAAAGCTGTGCCATTATTTAAGACACAGTTTATTCTCTATGTAGTATTTAGTTATACTCTACCTAAGAGCTCCACAGAGTCTTGTATGATTTTTTTACAATAATAAACACTTGGTGTTGCAAGTTATTAACATTCCTTATTGCTGACATTATGCTTGGTTACATTATGGAAGTCATAGCCATGTCTACTGCTATGAACAAGAAGCCAGCTTCAGCCTTACTAGGAACTAATGTTGGTTTCTTCATGCAACTGGTGAGTACTTGGCAAATGTGTTAAAAAGCTTCGAATTTTCAGAGTCAAAATCTAAGTAGTGTTGATTCTGAAGTAATTTCTACCCCCACGTCTACTAGTGCTGTTGACAATGCTCACTTTTTGGTGCAACAACAGGCGATGCAACAACAATATGTACAGTAGTACTTGAGTCCAGTCTTGGTCTCAAGGCCGGTCTCAAGACCATAACTAGCAGTTTCGGTCTCATCTCTGTCTTGTCCTCATTTGGACTCGGTCTTATCACGGTCTCAGGGTAAGATGGCTTGGAAATTGTCGAGACCAGCCGTGTCTGATGCCTCCATCTGAGGTAAGTGGAAGCTGAATTATTATTAAATATTAAGAAAACCAGAACAAACAGAATGAGTAGTTCTTTTTCTGTGTATTAAACTCTCCGCTCTGCGCCGCTCTGCCGCTGCGTCGCAGATATGCACGCGCAGACACATTGCTAGGATACAGAGAGAAGTAGCCGGAGCTGGAAGACAAATAAAACTGAAAGTTTTAATCTTCCTTTAAAAGGAATAATAACAAAGACAATCACCTGTTGTGCTCATATGACGCTGTAAGTACATGTTTATTTCAGTTTTTATATTTATAACTGTTAACTTAGTAGCTCATCACTCAGCTGCATAAGAGTCGACACTAACCAGTGTTCTGATAAATTGTTCTACTCTGTCAAAACATCTTACAGTAGCGCTTAATTATAGCTCTATATAAAACTGTAGGTAGGATATTTTGGCAGACTAAATCACACAAAGCGTCTTATTCTTTAGCTTCTTGTTCAAATTTTCCACCTTTCTCAAACGTTCCACCTTAAGTGGTGCAGCAGTTACATTCTGGTGCCTCTGTTCACTGAGGCATTCAGAGACCATCTATTAACACATACCAGCGTTAATAGAAAAATAATGTTACTGAGAACTGAAATTCACTACTCATTACATTGTTTATGAATCTGTTGACAGAACATCATTAATTGTAATTAATCTTCAGCTATTTTCTGCTGTATTTTTAGCTATTTTTATTATTTTATGTGTCTGTATAATGTCACCAACTTCTCCCTGCAACAGTCATAGTTCCAGAGTATTATTATTGCTATATTTTCACTTAATAATAAAAATGAATGTAGTTTATGCTCATTTGACTTTAGGTGGTGATTATGAATATGTTTTAGACAAGAAAGGAACAGAGAATAACCTCACCATTGCTTCCAGTTACAATGCAAAGTTTGACTAAGACTAAGACTTTTTCTGAAAAAAATCTTAGTTTGGTCTTGGTCTTGTCTCGGTCTCGGCCACTCCTGGCGTTGGTCTTGACTCGGATTCGATTACTAAAAGTCTTGGTCTTGACTCGGACTTGATGTGAACCGGTCTCAGTCTTGACTCGGACTCGGCACTAGCAATCTTAACTACCACAATAACAGACAGCGCTACAATTGTAACACTGAACATTGAGTTACATACCAACACTTCACAAAGTGTACATTTAGCATGGATTGGTGTGGAGCATTACATTGAACATGCAGTGTTGATTTTTATATATGTATGGTAACACTTTATTTTGAGTGGTCCTTTATAGATGAATAATAAAAATGAACTCTTAACAGATTATCAGTAACACATCAACAACATATCAGTGAAGTAGCAATAGTGAAGCACGTGAATACATTGAAGTAGATATCTTGAAGATGTAGTGTTGATACATTACTTGCATTAAGTAGATGTATTGTTGATGTGTTACTTAAAGTAGACTTAATATCTTACTTCCATTAAGCAAAATCTAACCTTACCCAGCCTTACCTAAAACTGAACCCTAACCTTGGCCTTTAATCCTGACCTTAACCAAAGGCTAATCCAGTTAGTAAGTCCACTTACAAAATGCTTTCAGCGACATGTGTATAATAGCTTGCACACACACACACACACACACACGCACACACACACATATATATATCTGACCAGTATATATACACAGTGATCCCTTGGACAGAGTGATCTGAGAGTGGTTGACATATGAGGTGAAGCCACAGATCGGTGGAGCTTCAATATATATATATTATTTGACAATGTGTAGAAGAAAAGTCAGATGAGGCCATAATTTCTGTTTGAAAAATGCTCTTTTATTGAGAGCAAGGGAAAACAATTCCACTTGAAAAGCACTCTTTTTTCTGATGGTCACCAAATACAAACGCACTCTCACTCTGAGCTGGACACAAAATAACACAGTAAACTCATAGGCACCCTATAACTATAACCCAACAACATAACAACATTGAAAAACAACGTAAACAGTCTGTTTAGCAGGTGGGGAGGGCCAAGGCTACAACACACACAACCCCAAAAGTCTCTCTCTGTCTGAACAAAACAGTTTATGAATTATATTATTAATTTTTTTGTATCTCATGTTCGATCCATGTATATCAAGGTTCATTCAATATATATCAATGTTCATGAACTTTGATATGTATAGAATATATACTGAGGTGGTGGTGTGTTAGAGTGTGTTATGCTGATATGAGTGGATGAGACACAGCAGTGTTACTTTCATTCACAGGGTACAAGCCCAAATTGTAAATTTTGTGAGTAATTCTTAGTGAATGGGATCCAATGAGTGTAGACAAAAGGTAGGTATGCCTAATTTGGCCAGTGAGTGCAGTGACTGTTTTTATTACCGTGACCGTGATTATAAGAGCTAGGTATTTAATTCGGGCCATAAATGTCAAAACTTGGTTGATTGGTTGATTTCACTGTGACTTTGTAATCATGCTGACGGTTAATATAATATTTTTGGCCAACCAACGGAGTTCGCTATGCTATATCTACCTAGATACCATAGTGGAAAACAACTGAATGCCTAATTTTCTACTGTATTTTTCAAGAATTTAGTTATTTTGTTTCCATTCAAAATAAGACAATGAAAGAAGAGTAGTACTGTAATACGTGTAATACTCAGAGTTTAAATACAAGTATGATGCTATGGAATAAAAAAACACAGGTATTTGTTTTTTAGTTTCTAGAAATCAAGGCCCTAAAGGTTTCCTCAGAGTGAGTGTATCTAATCAATACATATTCATAGTTTTATGTGTGTTATTTTATTGACGCATGTAATGTGAATGTAATGTGTGCTTGGGGTTAAGAGGAACCTCTTGAGAACTTCTGTCTTCTGGTTGTCAAAATGCTGTGTTGCTACAAGTTAACTGGCAAAAACTTTTGTTTAACATGTGGTCTACGTACTGCTTTAACAGCTCCATAAATTTAGCATTCATCATTGCAGAGTTTGGAGGCCATTTAAAACCCTTAACCCCTGTGGTAACCGTTTTTCATCATTAGTGACTGCAATCCACAGAAACAGTAGACTAGACCCCCAGAGTGAGAAGGAACAATTCTGCTCCGTAAGTCATTTAACTGTGAAAAAACAGTAGTGGTGTATTCAAGGGTTTCGGGTTTGTTAGCTGAATTTCCAAATGTTTAATTCACAGTTTTGACAGCAGGAGAGGAACATTCAAAAAGAAGGGAAAAAAAAGAAATAAATCATTGATCTCGCTGAAATTGAAAACTGCTAAAAATGCAGGCTGATTTGTTCCCTGAAAACAAAGCAGGGTTTAGTTGCTCAGTAATGATGTGTCAGTTGATGTGTCCACTGGCACATCATCTGATCTACTGCTGCATTTAACTTTCTCTAAGTGTTTATCTTCTGTTACACATAAAGATTCCTGAATGATCAGTGGCTTGGACATATTGTTCTAAAAGTTGTTTCATTGGTATAGAACCAGTGTTGGGAGGGCTACTGGTACAAATCTCTGATTACCTGTTAAAGCGTATAATCTTTAACCTAATCCAGAAGATTACATTATTAAAGTAACATAATCTAATTACTTTCCATTACTTTTCAATTACTTGTCTTTGTTAAGTCATATAATTAAATAAATCTATTTCAACAAGAATATAACTAAGCACAAGGTGAACAGAAAAACTGCAGTTTTATTAAATAAAAATTAACTATGTCTATATATCTGAATATATGAAAGCAGTCTCACACAGACATTTACTGATCTCTAGCAAAATGGCTAGATCTAAATGGAGCAATATGTGGAAATAATGGAAATATTTGAAACATAAATATATATAAATACACAATGGCAATGTACAATACAATGTAAAGGTGATACTACAGTTATTTGTGTGTGGTTTCTTATTAGCTTTCAGCGATTTCAGCAGTCCACAGAAATAAATGTGTCTGATGAGTTTATGAAGATATTTGTTTCACATGAAAACTCAGAAAAAGTGGGAGCTGTTTGTTAGTTACAAATAATGATAATTTACACACATAAAAATTATCCCTTAATTAAAACTATGTTGAATAATAAACTGTTCAATATTTTTATTTTTATGTATTGTGGTTATGCCCAGGAAATTACTAAAAATAGCATCCCTAAACCTCAACACTCATTGAAGATCTATGAATAGGCATGATTATGCAAATTTTAATTGCCCTTTGCTACCCGGTCTCTAAACTCCACCCCTTCCCTCCTCTACCCTGCACACTGTCTCTATGTTTGAACGGATGAGACAAAGCAAAAATAAAGCTCCCACTATATCTCCAATAATATCAGGAATTAAATATTTACTAGTTGAAATAAAAAAGGAAATAAAAGCTGAAACAGTTAGTATTAGAATAGTATTAGAATTTCAGCATGTAAATTAAATTTTTAATTGTAGTAAAAATACCAAATGTTCAATTTTAATTTATGTTAGTAAAATGATTGTTTTAATTATAATGAATTGGTAAAGGCTTGAATGCATTAATAATAATAATAATAATAATAATAATAATAATAATAATAATAATAATAAT
>JAILXH010141182.1:770-12673 GCA_023558415.1 Piaractus mesopotamicus
GTTTTTCATTTTCCTAGGTACAAACAATGTAAATGTACCCTCAAAGGTACTTTTAAGGTCCAGCTGTGTCCTTTACATAAGTTTGTCCCAGGAGAAAGGTACATATTTGTACCTTTTCATAACCTAATGTTTTAATACAGAACAATAAAACACAAAGATTGGAGACAAGGTGGTGTGTGGAGTCAATAACTTTAAATGATATGATGTCAATGGAATATGGTACAATTATGTTCCCTAACTGAAGGTACTGAAGACGTTCCCTTGAGGGTAGCACCCCAGTGACAAGAGGGATACTTCTTGCCCCAGTAATAGTTTTGTACCTTTTTTTTTCTACGAGTGTATAATGTTGTGTGATTTCATATACCAAAAACTCACAATTCATTTTTACATACTCATTGGCTGCTCTGTATTGTTCCTTATTCAGAAAGCAGTCTAGGCTGCTTTTTGAATAAAAAAGTATGAAGATGAAGAAGTTAGTCCGTTATCTGCTTGGTAGAATTACGTAAGTATTCCCTTACTAACTTACTAACACTCCAAAAATGTATTAAATACAAAGTGAACATTTTGGCCATAATAAAACTCAATATTTTTGGGTCATTTAAAAAGTGTGCTATGAACACTACATATTTTGTTGTTTTTTGAAGTGAAAGAAGTAAACACAAGCTCTGCAGCAAACCATTATATATATTTTTTCATTGTTCTGCAAATGTCAATGCATAATTACTGTATATCTTATGAACTTATGGCACATTAAGTAAAGAAACTGTGGCCAAAAAGAGGTTGGACTCTACAACAGGACAATTATTCAAAACATGCATAAAAATCCACCATTAACTACTTCAAGAAACGCAAGCTGAGACTTTAATCTGGACACATAACAAAATCACTATTTTATTTTTAAGTTTAAGTTAATCAGACAGCAAAAGTAAGTAGTGTGTTTTTTGCAACAGTTTGCTGGAGAGGTTGTGTTTACTTCTTTTCACTTTCAAAATTGACAAAATATGTCATTTGGGCAGTGTACAACTATATAAGATTTTTTATTTTCCAGGTGTTTAGCTAGAGTGTTGCTGTTCCAGTAACAATGTATCATCATAGTAAAATAATAAACGATTTTACTTGGTCTCTTCTAGCAAGGAAAATTATAGCTTATAGTTATTGCAGGACTTGATTCAGGAACACTTTGAACTTGTTTTGTTATGGCAGTCAAAATATAAGGACTGGAATAGAAAATTCTGGTTGTCAGGACTAAAACCAATTTAGTTTTCCAGGATCTGCTCACAATGTTATCTTACAGACACATGCTTCAAATATAAGTATTATTCAGAGTCACTTTTTTGCGACCCCACAAACACTTTAAATTCATGGGTTAAGAAAAAATGCTGTGTGTGTGTATGTGAGTATGTGTGTTGACATGTCGCCATGGCGCGTGGCGCACCCCAGGATTAGACAGTTCCAGCATGGCGAGACTTGATTGATGAGCCCATTCCAAATGTTTTCTCGTCCAAGTCAGTGGGAGTTTGAGTTGCCTTTGCGCATCCTAATACCAAACAAAACATTAGTGTCGGATTCCCAGGGCTGGCTGCCTCTCGAAGGATTTCATTAGTCACCCCTCCGCAGCGCATAAACGCGCCCATGGCTCCGGGACACGCAGGAATGAGGGAAAAGGGAGGGGGAGAAGAAAGGAGAGATGGAGAGGGAGGGTGGGTAGGGGGCCATTAAGGGATCATCATCTTATTCCGAGCTTCCCCACTGTTCAGGATCATGGTCAGAGGGAGTTTTGTAATGGGGGGAAAAAAAGAACAACTTACTGCTCTTCAGGAGTTTCTTGCCGTGCAGCTAGTTTATGACTGCTGCCTCTTAACGGGCTCTGAGAAAGGAAAGCAGTGGTAGCCCAGTGTTTAATTTGTTGTTATTTTCATTAAGTTTTTAGTTGTCTTGTGGTGGAAGACTTACTGTAGGATATATGTTAGACTGTCAAGAGGTACAATGTGTTGGAGATAAAGTTTAAAAGAAATCTAAGAATTCTTCATCCTTGGCCTTCTCTCACTTTACTGTTTGGGTGCCCAGTTCCGGTCCTAAGATGCCAAAGTCCAGTAAAATTTCCCTGCTCACATGCATCTACTAAACCTAAGTGATAACTAACTACAGAGCAGAATTAGGTGAATCATCAATCTATGCTGGACTAAAACCCTCCATAACTGGAGCTGCACACCCGTAGTTTAGATCAGTGGTTTCCAACACTGGTCCTGGAGTGCCTGTATGTACAACTACTCTAATTTAGCTCTCAGCAAGGGCTTGTTCATCAACTTGTCCATGATCTCCCAAAGGCATTCTTTTGTAGGCACTGTTTTGAGGCTGGACAAATTTTTATAGAACATTAGCAGAAATTCCTTTCAACCTAATGAGAAACTGTAACCTTAATATGTTACATATTTGACTTTTTTGTATGCAGGAATGGAAATAGTGGATATAAGTAAGTGTACTTTGTTACTATACTTAAAAGAATGGTTCAGCAAAAAATCCAATTTACATCTAATTTTCCACCTATCACTTGTAATCAATCAGCCAAGACGTTACATTAAACATTAGAAGTCAAAAGTCACAGAAATACTTTCTGTAAAAACATCCCAAAAACTTCTCTTAACCCGCTCAAGCAACATCCAGGTCTTCATTATGATTGCACAGATTTGTGTACTTGGTTTAGGGCACAGTATGATTTACTGTGAAACATATGACTGAACAAAACTTCACAGCCATAGATTACCTTCGTGATTTCTGTTTTTTTTTTTTTTTTTTTAAATAACTGTTAATCTTGAATTTTAGTAGTGAAGATACATATTTATGAATAGAAACAACAGAAATTGCAAAAGTGATCTATGTTCGCATGGTAAACGTCGGATAGTCGGAGAGTCGGATTCTGTTGGGGAATCAAAATTCAGCACAACATGAAACACTACAACATCTAAAATGGCTGCCTGATGCATTTAGCTTCACTGTGAAATTTTGTTCATTTTTATAGTTCATAGTAACTCATACTGTGCCCTAAACAAGGTACGAAATACAGGGGGACCCTCTTACTAACCTTTTGGACCCCGTGAATATCTCAAAATCAAAATTCTGAGTGGTCCTTGAAAATAAACTTATTATGACGTCATGCTGACTGTAAGGGAAAAACTGACACCCAGATACATATTCAGAGAAAGGTCATTATTTATTCTGTTTCACAGTCAGCGAGCTTCTGTCTTTGATATTCTTAATTGACTGTAGAACTGGTCTGCCTCAGGGTGGTGCCATTGTAAACTGGTCCTCCATGGCCTAGCAACTGTAACTATACCTCTGAAAAACTTTACAATATGCCGTAGCATATCTGTAAATCTGAAAACTTGCCCAATTTTCCAAGATATTGGTGGAAATTGCTACATATTTCTCAAACCACAGACAAAAGAGCAGGTGTGTAAGATCTCAGTTAACGTGTGGAAGACCGCATTACCAAATTAGAAAAGAGCATTTCCAAAAGAAAAATTGTTAAACCAAACTTTTTGTTGGCATTAAAGCTAACAATAGTGCCGGCGAGCAGCCAACCAATGATGGAGTACCCAGCCAATATGGGACCCTCGAATACAGGGGTGTATTTCGCACACTGGCCCTGACCCACATCGATAAGCCTGTGTGACATTAATAATGACCTTGATGTGAGTTGAGACACTTTTTTGGCATTTGGGTGACTGTTGACATCTAGGGTTTGTTAACAACAGTAACCTCGTACAGGGGCGTTACTAGAGATTTACGGATGGGGGGCTAAGGGCGTCTGGGGGAATATTCCCCCAGGAGAAATGTCTGTTCATCATACATTTTTACAGTAGCAATATACATGAAATTGGTCAAAAATAAGATTATTTGGTGAAGTAGGCACACAGTAGATGTATCTCTTCATGATTTGTATTTGGCACAGATCTAATCTGACTTAAACTCTATCCATCGGCCTACAACAGACACAGATCAAGCAACAGTACTGAAGACAAGCAATCTTCTGTCTCTTAGATAAGCTGCTGGTCCTAAATATGTTTTTCAAATACAAAATCTATAGATTAGCACTCGATCATACCTGCACCTTCAGCCCTGTCAGTCTTCTTCAGCTCCTTGCTCTCCCTCTCCTTGCCTGTGTTTAATAACACATTATTTTTATTAAACTCAAAATTACAAGAACTCAAGGCTCAATTTTTTTATTGCAACTGGCAAAAATCTTCTCATCTTACTGGCTTTCACTTGAGCTGCCAACTCTCTTAAAGAAATGCTGTATGTTCATCTACAGGTTGAGGATTTGAGGGATATAAAATTGCATTGTAATCAGCACTATGTGACCTTTACACTGACATTTTGACTGATGTGACTGTTTCAAATACACAAGAGAAATATGAAAACAAAGAACATAAAGAGCTGTCAATAACATTATTCCAATCTCTTTTGCCCATTCACTCTCTTGCTATCTGTGAAGTTTCTTAAAATAGTCAAATAGTTGGCTTGTCAGCTAGCTAATGTTACTGCTATACTCCATCCACTTTTTTTTTTACCTCACATAACTAAAGTAGCTAGCATTAGCTAACCAGGGATGGGGGAGTAGCTAAGTAGCGTGCTACTTTTTGTAGCTAACTACAAATATTTGTAGCTAATAGCTGTAGCTGCTACAGTTATGATATGTAGCTGTAGCGCCTACAAATTTTTGTGTAGCTATAGCGATAATTTTTGCTACAATTTTGCTACAGGCTTCAGGCAATCCGGGCAAAATCTGACCCACTGATTGTGGTCGTTAACTGGGCCAGTGGCGATTGTGCAATCCTGACTGACCCGCGGACAGTTCAAGCAAGCGGTCACGCGCTGACCCCATGCGCTGATCACCCCTTACTAGTAGGCTTAGCTCATTGATCGGCAACCGAAATGTTAAGAGGAGCCATTTAGTCCTTTCAACAGAAATCAAACCACCTTGGGAGCCACAACAGTTTATGTCCGTTTTACCATCGTGGCTGTAAATATGTCTCAGTATGTGCTGATGTACTAGCACAAGCTGAAAATATAAGTGCAAACGCACACTTACTTTGCTCTGCTTTAAACTTTAGCTCAGCTGTAGCCGCTTTCTTCTCATTTTAGGAAACTTTTCCGTGAGTTTCTTGTAAAATGCCTATCAACGGTTGACTTTTACGAGGCTGATGTCGCTTTTCATTCTCTTGCTTCTCGTTCAAATTGTGGAAAAAAAGGTGGAACGGGACAATTCGATTGAGAAGCTGATTTCAGCTTTGTGACTTGTTGCAGATTAAACTTATCAGGAAACCAGCTGAGTGCTTATAAATGCAGATGTCCATTCATCTCCAAATTATCAATGTTCGTCTTAAATCTGTCTGCCATTTCGTTATGCATTGCTGTGTGAACAGCAGCCTGCGCGTCAGTGTTCAGCGTTAAACGTTGGCGAATTAGTAGTTCTACAACACCAGCGTTTAAGAGCATTTATTGTGAAAACTGTGTTAGAACTGTGTGTTATAATGATTTTACAGCAAAGGAGCTATGCTATTTACCTAAAAATCTAGTTCTGCTGTGGAGCCGCAACAGCTCTGCAGCAGTGGAGAGATTATTCAGGCCTGATTCTCACCCCAAACAGAGCCAGAGTCACTGATGAGAATTTTGAGGCTAAAGTGTTCCTGAAGTTTAACAAAGGACTCTGAATGTCATGTCTGTACACATCTTGCTGAAATGTTTAAATTGGAGCAGTTTCATTTCAACAGTTGACAATGCTTTGCACAAAATTGTTTGGTTTCTATACGGTTATTTTGTTGAATGATTGACTTTGCCCTTACTTAGCCTACATTTTTGTTGGATATCATGCCTTTGGTTGTGTAAGTTTAGTTGTTGGTTACACTTAAATGAACTTTTTGGTGACCTTTTTGTATATTTGCAGCTTTTCAATTGTGTGTTTCTTTCTGGCACATGATTAAATGCAGTGTCTTGTTCACACTTTCAGTTGGGCTTGTTTGGAGTGTCAAGTGGAGATTCACAAACATTCTGACAGTCGCGCTTTGAAAGTAGCTAAAAAGTAGTGCATTACCGTTCAAAACGTATGTAAAAAGTAGCCATTACTTTTCTGGAAAAGCAGTTAAATTGTAGCTAGCTACAAATTTTGGGAAAGTAGCTACAAAGTACTAACTACTAATTTTTCAGTAGCTATCCCAACCCTGTAGCTAACAAGCAGCCAGTAAAAACCTGATAGTCAGCCATATTTACCATAATTTGTTACAAATTTATGTGAAAAATTCTGCATGTGACTCTTTTACTCCCCTGTTGCGGCTCCACAGCAGATTTAGATTTGTAGGTAAAAATAAAATATGTCACTTTTGCAGTACAATAAAGTGCAGATTGCTGGTCATACAGAGAAAAGGCAATGAGAAAAGGCAATGAGAAAGTTTTAAGATGAACATCAATGATTTAGAGACAAATCGGCTTATTCGCATTTATAAGCACTCCAGCTGGCTTCCTGATACGTTTAATCTGTCAAACACTAAAAAGGTCACAAAGCTTTCCCATTCCACCTTAAATGGTGCAGCAGTGACATTCTGGCGCCTCAGGCACTATTTAAGGTGGAACGGGAAAATTCAAACAAAAAGCTGACGAATGAGAAGCTGACTTCAGCCTCGTAAAAAAATAAAACGTTGAGAGACATTTTATAAGAAACTATTCCACTTCTGAGGAAAAGTTTCCTGCCGGAGATGCGAGAAAAGCAACCATAGCTGAGCTAAAGCTTAAAGCAGAGCAAAGTAAGTCTGCATTTTCATTCATATTATAGTTTTTTGGCTATACTAGTACATTAGCACATACTGAAACACATTTACAGCCAAGATGGTAAAATATTACTTCAATAAAATAGACATAAAATGTTGTGGCTCCCAGGGTGATCTGATTTTTTGTTGAAAGGACAAAATGGCTGTTCTTAATATTTGGGTTGCAGACCGCTAGACTGATATCACTGATTCGCTATACCACACACGACTGCTTTACTTTTACATTACTTTTTTATAAACTAGAATATGTTTAAATGAAGATACTTTTTACCTTCACTGAAGTATATTTGGGCTCTATATTTGCACTTTTAATTAAGTAAGATTTTGACAAAGTACTCACACATAAGTAGAATTTCTGTGTAGTTTTCCATCCCTGTTTGTATGTGTGTGAAAGGTAACACTGTTAGGATTGGATGTGGGGTTTTTTTGTGTGTGTAATCTCACTCTGCCTTGCGACTACTCTCTTTGTCTCAACATGACTTTATTTATATATCTTGAGGCAACATATTGTAGCGCTTTCTGTTGTAATGCAATGTCAGTATATACAGTACTGTGATGTATTCCAGTACGATGGGGAAAATATTGTTGGAAAATCTCTCAGAGTAATTAAGGCTGTACTATAATAGCTAGGTTAGTTGACTAGTTTGATGTTAACTAGATAGCACTGTTTAAACAGCTGACAAAAAATATATAACACACTCAAAATTTATGTATTTTATTTGAAACTGTATCTGAGAGTACAAAACAGGGCATTAAACAGCTTTTGGGCATTTTTTACATTGCGAAGCCCTTTGTTTACAAACTTCTGGATTTGCTTCTAGTGTTTGTATTTCCTAAAGGACTGCTATTATCAATAACATCAGAACTTAACCTGTGACGCGTTCAAACAACAATGCTGAGCAAATGCCATGGGCTGGGAGGAAACGTTTGATATTACACACACCAGCTCAAGAATAACTTACTATGAATAATTGAGTACAGCTTCCATGAGCACTTTTTGACAAAATATTATTAAATTGAGATTTACATGCACGCACACAAAGATCTATGGTCAACTGGCCTTTTTTGTGTTTGCAACAAAGGGGGTAGTCCAGGAGCCTATTTCACAAATGAGGATTTGCTGAGTTAACCAGATAACGCAAGCTTGATATCAAGCTTGTCGAAAAGGAGGAGAGGTAAAGGACAGTCCTATTGGACAATACTTATTTTTACCTTAAAGAGGCCTCCTCTTGTCAAAGTAAGATGTGAAGAAAAGTGCAAGTGGAATCCAGCCTTACTCAACGATACTGCTTTATAAAATACTCTCTTGACCATTGATGAAGCTGCAGGTGTATATGTGTGTAATATGTATAGCCATGTATAATATGCATTGAAAACCAGATGCACCCACTGACTCCTAACCAAGCCGCCCAGGGAAAGCAAGCAAATTTCATTCCTCCACTAATAGCTT
The DNA here is from genome assembly GCA_023558415.1 of Piaractus mesopotamicus. Classification (NCBI taxonomy): domain Eukaryota; kingdom Metazoa; phylum Chordata; class Actinopteri; order Characiformes; family Serrasalmidae; genus Piaractus; species Piaractus mesopotamicus. The sequence continues at coordinate 9,045 of JAILXH010141182.1, forward strand.
CACTCATCTGGGTCTTTGCCCTGGCCTCCTCCTCCTTCCCCTTTATCCCCCCCTGCCAGGCCCTGATGCAATTACACCCCCACATCTGCAGGTGGCTCCCTCCTGCTCACGGCCCGGCGGCCCTGGTGCTCCCCATTCACGGTTAATCAATCATGGTGCCTGGGTAATGACGCCCCGCTGCTCTCCTAATGTCTTCTGGCAGGAGGCTCCGCCGCGGGCGCCCAGCTCCACGCAGCCGCACATATGGCCGCGCCGAATGAGTGACAGGACCCCTTTCGTGCGCGACAACCCGCGCTATGGAAGCCATCAGCCCCACATACACACACATACAAGTGAGGATGCACACGCCAGCGGCAAGAGAGAAAAGGAGGGATTGGTGGGGAGAGAAAGAGAAAAGTGCTGCTTGCTTGGCCGGCCTCCTCTTGTCAAAGTAAGATGTCAAGAAAAGTGCAAATGGAACAATGTGATGGTTCCCAAAAATGAAGGGTTGAGGCCTCCGTAGCAAAGTGAAGTAAATTTTGCTTCAACTAGATGCTTCATGAGCAAATGAATCAGCTCAAATAGCACTAAAACTCTTAGAGTAGGTTTCCTGGATGTGGATTAAGACTAATCTTGGACTAACTAGTAATGTCAATGGTGATTCACCATTGAAAGCCTTTTTCATCTAGGGTCAAACTTAATCTTAGTCTGGGAAATTGGCCCTAAAAGGGACCTTTGTGTCTATTAAACTTTGCCACTTCATGCGTCTTGAGCTGATTGCTATCTGAGGATGAACAAGCCAAGGTAAATGCAACCTGAACACATATAAGATTTTTTTTTGTGACACATTACACTGCTAAATTAATTAACTTAATTAATTTCTTTAAGCAATATGCATGAAAGTATTTAGTTATCCTGTCTAATTAGTGAATTTGCACCCATTGTTGACACAGGGGTTTAATTGTAAACACACAGCTTAGATGATCTTCATAGAGCATGGAGACAATGGAGTGGCGGTTCAGCCACACATAAGCAAGGTCATCATGCCCAATGCCAAACATTAAAGGGGGCTAAAGGGGCATAAAGCTCCCCAGCATTGGGCTGCAAAGTAGGGGAACTGTGATGTCTGAAGTGATACATTACCATTCAGTAACTTTAGGATGAGTGCAAAGCCTTCCCAGAAGAGTAGAGACTGTTACTGCCAAAGAAACATTAGATGAGGTTTCTACAAACGTTTGGACACATACTGTGTATAATCTTTTCTCCTTCCAAACGAAACTGTTGTTACTGAACAATTCATTATTTAAATGGATCATGAATAACAAAACATACATAGCTAGTAGTTACATAGCAGCTCTTGTGTCCTGTAAGCACTGTAAAAATTGGAGCCAGTTTCTCCTTTTAGTTCTTATAATAGGCTTAAGACTGCATAACAGCATGGAACAGCATTTTTGTGGTGGCCAGAAACACCCTTGGATGTAATATGGGAGAAATAACACTGATGAAAATCATGTCTTTCTAGAAATGCTTTTACCGGTGGCTTGGTGTAAATGAAATATAAATAAACCTTATCTGAACATTATCCAGACACAAGACACAAGAAATAAAAAGTGCAAATAGGCTCTTTGCGTAAATGTACCCATGTCCAGTTGATTGAAAATGGTTTGAAATGGGATAAAATCAAAAAGGTCGAAGGAGTTCGCCTTCTTTTTATTAGGCCCCTTCACAGGGATTTTCATCACACTTGGTCCAGTTACCATATGATCTCAATGTCATATTCCTTCAAATGAAAAAGCTGTTTTCATGTGGCATTGATAACTTTGACCAATCAATGAGAAATGTCTTGTTAATACAAACTTTGCAGTTTTTTTTCTGTATACTTTGAAGGAAGCCATTGAGTCAGTTACTATGGAGAGTACTACCAGGCAGTGGGAATTGGTATGCAGGAGAGACTGGCAAAGTCCCATCTGTCCAGTCAAAAAAAGCTCCTAATTTATGTTTCACGCTTCTTGCTACTGCCACACTCCACATCTTGTATCTTTCTCTCTCTCTCTTCAGTGGCACTGACAGTGAAGTAGCTTTGGCACTTAAAGAGCAATCCATCATCTATTTAGAACGCTTCATCAATATTGTGTATGTCGTAGTGCTAACACTATGAGTGTGGCTGTTTTATGTTAGAAATCCTATTCCCACTGCCATATGCACGAGGTATATAAAAGCAGAGAATGCAATTAAAAAGAATAATGCTCTGTTTAGGTGGTTTGGGTTATATGATTGCATTTATGATACCTATGTATATTTGTGTACACAGTCCATTAATAAGGAATGTCTGAGAAATCTCTGGATTATTCCCAATTCAGCAGCAAACTGGAAAGAATCATGTCTCTTTCATTGCATCAAGCTTTGCATAGCATGAGTGCTGATCTAGGATCTGATTCCTGTCTTATTTTACAATGACCTTGCTGACAGGAACAGATCTCAGAACAGCAATGTCGTGTTTTACCTCCCTTTCCATCAACCCCCGCCTGTCACTCAAAGACTCCCCTTAATACCTTGCTTCACTTGAAAATGCATCATGATTTGTGACTCACATTAACTTGATACTCTGATGTGGTACTAGTGTACAATGAGTTAAAGCCACTGATCAAGATGATGGATCACTGTGCTATTATTTTCCAAAATTCTCAACATGGACACAATGAAGTACATAGTAGTTCATAGGAAAACAATTTAAAAGAATCATTTTTTGTGCATTTACTCCAGAGCCCAGATAAGAATGGATCCCATAGTTGCAGTATTGTGGAGAATTTTTAAAAATGCCACAGATGCTCTGGGGAGAGTCTAAAGGCCACGTACAACCAAAGATGCCATTACTCACCAAATGAGGCCTTCCTGTGTGATCTTCGATTCACAACACAGATAGCTGATTCAATTAATGTTCCCTCCTTCCCTCTGCTCCATCGCAGTTTAAAAGCAATTCTACACAGAGCTCCCTCAATGTTCCATGAAATTGGGCCAGATTGCTGCGTCGTTTAATTAATGTGATCCTTGTTGCATTGAAATGGCTTCTCATGTAATTATTTGTCTTCTTCTCCTGATGGCAATTTCATGAGGTTTCATTTTAAAGCTTTAATAAACTTTCGTCAATGCCTAAGAAAGGTACGGTAATTAATGATTACTCTGTGCCTAATGCAAACACTCCCTGCAACTTTTTCACACTAAACACTACGATCCCTGCACATTCAGCAAAATACATAATTCTTTGAAATAGTGAACATGATGTTGTTAAGAAAAAACTGAATAAGCAATAACAGTGGTTCCTCTGGTTCCTCTTTGTCTTTAAGGATGGGGCATATATACAGGGATGTAACCTGTTCATCCTTTTTGGATTAATATAACCTAAACTGTCTATTTTTGATATTTTAATTCCATCTAAGTTTGACATTTACCAATCACGTTGCATTTGATTTATGAAAATGTCCACACACACTCACAAAACATGTCACATGATCTCTGTATTATTAGTAGGGGTGCAGATAATAACCCCAAACTGGTTCTAATGTCATGGTATTAAAAGAAGTATGATTATTGCTCTCTAGCAATAGAATCACTTTAATCACAGTGTAACCTATATCTTAAAGTTTTTTTTT
>JAILXH010141182.1:16687-51242 GCA_023558415.1 Piaractus mesopotamicus
AGTTGTCTGGTCGGAACACTTGCCCAAAAGGACCGGATCTTACGGAGTCCATTGTTCCAGGCTCCAGGTCCACGAGCACAGCCCTGGGGACGTATTTTCCACCTGTTGCGCAACAGTTCACAAAGGTTAGTGGTTTGAGACATGGAATTTAAAAAAAAATAATCCAGTTTGATAAAGGTGATTACATTCTTTACAAAAAAACCAGATTTACCAGACGCTTCGTTGTAGTACACGTTAATTCGTTCCAACTGCAGGTCGCTGTCACCGTGGTAGGCGCCGGTGGGGTCGATTCCGTGTTCATCACTGATCACCTCCCAAAACTATAATATCATTGAAGCATGTTAGCTACATAGCGAACATCCGATACGGACTTAACCCCACCCCCACCCCCCCCCCACCCCCCGCAAAAAAAAAAACATTATTAAACCAAGGCGAAAAATGTACTTTAACTGTTAGTTTACGTCTTAATCAGCCCAGTCAGCTTGAGCAGTGGTAGTAAGTTTACTGTTAACGTCAGTTAGGTTAGCTAACGCTAACACTGCTAACGTCCACTTGTTTAAAAAAAACGAAGCCAACTAGAAACTGTCCGCTATACATTTCAGCTGCAGGTTGAGCCTTTTTGTAATAAATCAGGGCATCTAGCGTTAAGTAGTTGTGTACTCCGACTGAAACAACGCAAATTAAGTACGTAAAGCAGTGCTTGGCATTTAACATCAGCTCAGACACCTAGCATAGATTTTTTTAAATATACAGATAACTAGCCGCGTTGCTAACGTGCCTTTTTTAGTTGCCCAAGTGACCAAAAGTTTTTACAGTTCAAAAAACGAACCTTAGTTGTGATGTACGAGTGTTTCAAACTTACCTTGGCACCAATTTGGTTCCCACACTGACCAGCTTGCAGGTGAACAATCTCCCTCATTGTGAATCGTTTACTAAACAGAAAAAAAAAACTCAGTTGGTTCAAAACCGTGTCCGACGTCTCCCGTTGCCGCCAGCAAAACTCTAACGACTGACAGCGCTTACGCACATTTATAAACGACGCAACCACCGTTGTCGAACACAATTGGCTAGTTTAAACGTCGATCATTATTTCACTGATTTTCATTGGTGCACCGACACAACCGTGAGGGTGTCAGGGATTATGATTGGTTACCAGCGAATGTATTCGGTTACCAATGGTTACGACTTGGCGATGCCTTAGAGACCCTTTTGTATTCTGGTAACTAGATACGCTCATTCAGTAAACCGGCATTTATCCCGGGTTAAAAAGGGTTTAGCATGTTTGGACTTGTAAGAGTTGTAAGAGTTTTTTTAATAAATGGATACAATGCAGATATGTATCACTGAATGCATCAACCTACATATTTACCCTCCTCACCCGTTTTGTAACGTGGATATAGGCCTACGGTCTCAAGGCCATAGCGAAAAAAAATGATTTAACTATTTTTGGGATACATTTTGAAAATTGTAAATAAAAAAATAATTTATTTGTTTTTGGCTGAAATCTTTAGTGTCCCCATGTAGGCCAGAAAATCGTGAAATAACCTTAAAAAGAGTAATTTTATCAATATCCATACTTTAAAACATTGGCCGGTTCTGATATAATAGCGGTATACTGAAATTCACATCCACTAAGTTGTAGTTACTGTTAGCCTTGATATCATCTTAATTACAAGTGGAAATCAACATCTAGAATTTGATATCTTGGTGGTATCAAATGTTTCTGTAATCTTATACGTAGATTTTACACCTCGTGTCTGCATACCGAAAACTGAAGAACGAAACATTGGACATATCAAAGTATAGTGCAAATATAGTGATGACGTGTGGTTCTCTATGGCAGCTTTTTCCCTTAGACTGGATGGTACACAAATACATTTAACGTTCAAAAAGAATACGTTTAAAACTAAATCTTTGCTTATGAATTTGCCAACTGATACAATAAAGTATGGATTGATTATAAAGCTACAGATTCATAGGCATAGTTAACTGTTATATGTGAATATGCTGTTGTAGTACCCCAAACTGAATTAATTATGTTTTTGCTAAAATAAAGTAACATTTTTTCTTATATTGATTGCCCATAGCTCTGAATATACCCACTCATGCTGTATTTTTGGAGAAATGAGTCATTCTGCACTGTAGATCATCACTGGAATGAATCCCGCTTGAGGACCTGCTTGTGAAGGCATGCACTTGGTATTTTCTATGCAACATCAAGCGTTTTACACCATATATCTCATATCTTAAACTTGTCCTGTTTGTAAGCCCCAACTCATAGAAATTCAGTGGCTCTCTGGTACTATATTTATAGGGCTATTGTATAAATATAGAGCTATACTGTTATCAATGACTGTACCTAAAATATTTGACATAAATACAATTACACAACTGTTAGTTCCAAGCACACAACCAAGCTGAAAGGCTTTCTACCTGTTATTTTATTGCAGCGTTTTTTTCAGCATAGCCGAATCATTCTGCTGACCACTGGTTCTAACGAAATACCAATGGCTGCAACATGCACTTCATGTGGAGGTAGTTTTCAGACAGAAGAAATTGGCAATAATAAAACATATTTGAAACAATGTTTGATATTAATATGTTTAATATGTACTTCATTAGGTACACCTTGCTTGTATCCACTGTCCATTTTATCAAGTCCAATTACAGATTGTAGTCTGTTTCTCTACATAATTTGTTAGCCCTCCTTTACCCTGTTCATCAGTGGTCACCCCAGAACCACTAAAAGATAGATAGATATTATTTGAGTGGTAGATCATTCTCAGCACAACAGTGACACTGACATGGTAGTGGCATGTTATTGTGTTGTGTTTCTTTAGTTTCTGGAGTGCCAACCAAACATATCCATCCAAAAGTGTCAAGTGGCCAAAAACTAGTAGTGCAGGATTCACTTGTACCAGCGTAACAAACACTAACATATAACTACCACATCAGTACCCCTGCAGTGCTGAGAATGATCCACCACCCAAGTAATACCTGCTCTTTGGTGGTCCTGTAGGGGATCCTGACCATTGATGAATGGTAAAAGAGTGGTAAAATAGAATAAACAAATTATACAGAGAAACAGATGGACTGCATTCTGTAATTCAAGAGCTACAAAATGCAGGTCCTGACCTGACAAAATGGACAATGAGTGTAAATACAAGGTACCTAATAAAGTGTCCAGTGAGTGTATTTTATAGTTAACATAGTGTATTTAATATCCATATCTCAAGTATATGGATTATATGCAACATTCCTATACTTGGTTTGAAAGGCACTTCCACAAAATGTAACCCTTTCACATCACCTCAGCGAGTGAGTGTGTATGTGCAGGAGCATCAGGTATTTTATGTGTCCCAGGTGTCCACAACATTAGTGTGTGGTGAGGTACCAATTCATTATTTATATATGATGACAAGTCACCTAAAGCAAGGCCTGATGGGTTGCTGGGTTCATTCGTGCCTGGACACATAGGCAGATGTGAGCTGAGCTAGCACAAAGCAGGATAACATTAAAGACCATAGGATAACATCATTCAATACAGCAGGGGGTTTTAATGCTATTAAAAGCATCACACCACATAGACCATTGAAATGTAAGGGACAATGACCCCGCCTTTAAGAAAAAAATTCATTCACAATAAAATGAAATTATTGTATATTTGTACAAGTTGACCAGGGAGGGTTGTAATAGGGAATAAAGTGGGAATGCATGGAGATGCATTCATTTCCTTATTATTTAAGTATTACTTTATTCAAGTCAAAGTATTATAATGCAGTTAGCTTTAGATTCATTGGCTTTGCACCACTCACATTAAACATGGCAAGCCAATGTGGAGAAGTTCTGTCGTTTTGTTTTTTTTTTTTTTTTCTCAGTACTTTGAGTTTCTTAGCGTCCAGTGCCTGCTCTCAATGAAACCAACTGATGCCAATGCTAATTGGCTAATATATTTTGAGTTGCTTGAGCACTTTTAAAAAAGTAGTTTATACCAGAGACTAAATTTGGCAAGACTAATGCCTGAGACCAAGACAAGTTTGAGTACAAATAGTATCAAGTCCAAGTCTGTGACAACAGAACAAATGTCTTGAGTCTGAGATTGTTACTTGAGTTCTACAGCACTACTCTTCACATATTTGATGGCACTAAATCATTTACTTTTCTATACTGGAAAGTCTCCATAGGGACTGAATACATAAGACCAGAAATGGCCAATAGCACAACAAGGACTTAAACCTAGCCTCTAACTCTCCAATGTGGAGCAGTACTTTGACCAACTGTACCTTCAGTGATACTGTTTTAGCTACTTGTTATTGGAACAAAAATGCCTCAAACTGGTCTTGTGGACTAAACATTAACTGCCATTATGCAAGTCTAGCAATGAGAGTCTCTGAGCTAGGCCGCTGGCGCGTTAATATACGGAAATTCCTTTTCGTATATTAGTGGACATTTCATTAGGAATACAAAGTCAACATCTGAAAGTCAATGTATGTGTATGTGTGCATGTGTGTAGACAGCAGCTGCAAAACTGTTGCTTAGTGAATGTTCAATTATTAATGTAGAGCACGGTATTGGCTTACACTGGCCTGCACACCCATCCTCCTACTCACACACCTTTCCTGGAACCTAATGAAACATGCCTAACCCAAATTTTGAATAAGTAAAATAGAGGAAACGAATGATAAATACATTGCTAAGTATAACCCAGCTCATCACTGCAACAGAGCAGCGAGGCACATGTGCTCATTAGTCGGACCTGTGTCCATTTAGGACACAATTTTGTTGCTTATTATTCATTCACAGAAGTAATGAATAGCAGATAATGATATTGTGGTGACTGAGCTATGTGCTGTGTGTGTTCATTTGAATGGCCATAAGCCTTTGTGTAGCCTCCATATTGCTTTAAAACTGTGCATCTTGCTGTAATTAGCCTGTTTTGCGCTGCTTTTTTTGTGCTACAGTCGTGCATGTGTGTCACTGAAGCTGGCTGGTGAGCCTGGCTATGAATTGCTTACTTTACTGTTCTCATTAAATACATGTCAGCTCATTACCCTCGTTTAGCTTTCAGGGAAGTCTTCTAACTAGCCATCCAGTGTTAAAGCTACATGCTGTAGTGTGTGCAGCTGCTATATAAAGAGCATTTCTATTCCAAAATGTTTCCTGGTCCAGCCTGTTCCTTGATGCCATAATGATGTGTTTTAATCGTTAGCTATAATGTGTTTTATTATACTGAAAACTTGTTTGTAGAGTTGATTCTGACACACTGAATTATCATTAGTGCTATAAGCTGCATATTGAGCCAAAGTACAAAAAATTGCATTCTTTTTGTGGTCATAATTTTTCTGGTTCTTTGCTGAGAAAAAATGTATGAATCCATGCTGAAAAAACAGCACAGCCCAGCATGTAATCCTTCCTGGTCTAAGCCGGTTTATGTTGGTCTAGTGCTGGTCTGGTGCTAGTTTAGCTGGTCACCCAGCATGGTCATGTTGGTTGACCTTCATACCAGCATCCAAAACGCAACACGTTAGTTAGTTCATTTCTATTGTTGCTGACCAGCATAACAGCGTTTTGGTTTTGCCTGCCATGCTGGCCTATGCTGGCTTTTCTAGGAAGCTGCAGGACACAGCTAGCTAACATTTAACATTTCATAGATAGAAGCAGGTTTCTGGAAAAGTTAGACCTCACAAATTAAATCGGTTATACATTTACTTTAAAAGGGGGCTGATAACTTGCAGCAGAAAGAGAGAGCATCTACAACAAGGCAAGTTTACCCAGACACATCTTCAAGACAGCTAGCAGATAGTTTTATCAAGTGAAAATTAAGTGAACACAATCTGGCGGAAAGTAGCTAGCTAACATACCTATCAAAACATTTCTACAAAAAATATTCTTTTATCACAGTGCCAATTATAATTGCATACTAGTTCAACTTTTTACATTTCGAAGTTTTCTGTGTTTGGTTACTGTAAGCTTTATTCATTATTTTTGTAGCTTGCCCACATGTACTGACAAGGCAGGTTTCACCTTGTGGACTGGGCTGCACTGGTTTTGTGCAAGTTTATACTTAAGTCTAAGTGACTAATTACAAACTAATAACTCACTAATGTATACGTCACATTAACGCAATGCTAACAAAACTGAATATTTGTAGCCATTGTTTGTTTATTTTTTAATGTTTCCTTGCAACAGCCAAATGTGCAGCCTTTTTCCCAGCTAGCCAACACAACAGCAGCATCGGTTTAGATGTTTCAGCAGCTGCTATGTCTCACTGAAGGGATTTGTGTGATATCTTCATGTTTAGAGTTAAAACCAGGGAGATGATTAGAGTTAAGTAAAAAACGGTCCACTGGTCCCTGACCTTACAACAATTTGATAGGCCTTTCCAAATTTCCAGTCTTTTTTCTGCTGAAGGTACTCGGGTAAAGCCGCTTCCACTATAACAACAATACAATAATAACCAAGTCAAAAATCAAAAACAACTTTACCTCAGTTTCGATAGCATCTCACCTCACATTGAACAGGAAAAATGGGTTTGCACATTTCACTGCTGCTGATTGATGTTACATTGAGGGCAGTGCATGTTTTAAAGTTGGTGCTGTTGGTGGCAGCTTTCAGTGGAACAGTTTTTATGTTTCCCCTCAAAAGCTTGTTCGCTGGAGCCAGTATGTGTGTGTGTTTACGTCTGTTGTTAGCAAGCTGTTCCAACATCTCCAGATGTATATAGTTATTTTCTCCTATCATTGTATCACTCTGTAGATTAGCTGTTGTCTTGTACTCTGATAGGTGTGAAGAAATTCTTCCACAAAGAATTCCTATTCTTTATTTCGTTTGGACTCGCACAGTGTGGTGTGTTTGGGTATCTCCAATATCCAATTTCAATTCAAGTGACAGCTTTTCAGGGTGAGCTGAAGTGAAACGAATGGCAGTATTTTTGAGGTTAATAATTGTCGTAAGACGGTAGTGGAATTTGTTTTACATACTTACATTTCTTGTGAAAAGGGCCTATTAGCTTCATTCCTTTATCTTCAATTTCACCTTTTGGTACAATTCAAAATATTTTTTGAAATTACACTAAATACACCAGGCTTTTTTCAGAATTTAAAAATAGCCCAAGGCTTACATTTGACCCAAAAAAAGAGATGTATACATATCAATTCTTCCAAAATCGGCACAGCTGAATTGTCACAACAGCTTTTTTACAACCATACTATTTACACATTTTACAAACAAGTTTGTAATCGTGTATTTATGTATTGTTAGAAGTTATATTCTCAGAACAGAAGTCATAGAAATGGATGCAAGAGCTTAATTTAGTGATTGAGTATGTGGCATAGTGGCCCACAGCTCATTTGGCAGGGCTGCTGGATATTGCCTGACCCTGTTTTCATTGCCTGGCTGTTGCTGGCAATCCCCGTGAGGAAAGCTAACCTGAATGGAACAAAATCCCCCTCCACCACTGAGACAACAAAACAGCTCTATAGAAACAGCCACTGCCACTGCTATAGAAACAGCAGGCACACAGCAACTCACATTAGCAGAGCAAGAACTCACAATTAAACTATGTATGATTTATGATGTAGTCATTTTTTACACACCATTTCTCGTCATTGATGTGCTGTTTTAAGTGTGTGAAAATTAAGTTTTAATGAAAGAGCAATCATGCCCTGTAAAAATGAAATACGGTGATATAAGCTGTCAATATATTTTAAAATTCAATTTCAGCCTATTTTGGAGGTCACTCAGTTCAGCCTTGGACTAACTTAACTAGGCTAAACTAGATTTTTAAAAAGTATTTAAATAAAACTTTAATTTATTTCATTGTATTAATAAAAATATCCAATAAGTCAGTTTCTATTCTGCTGGTGAAGACCACTAGGAGGACTGCAGAAGGGGGTTAATATAATATAAATTATAGGGGTGTTAGATTTTCAATACTCTATGTCTGAAAATGGAAATCATTCTACCCTTAATTTATATATTATCCAGTTGTATACAAAGGTTTGGGCACTCCTGGTCAAACGGCACGTTTTGTTGATTCTAAGTAAAAGAAAATAAGTTAGCACATCCTTTACAGAGAACACACTTCTACACGTTTTAATGCAAAAATTACTGTTTATTTGCTGAATTTGACATTTTGGAGGAAAAACATAAAATATCACCTGTACAAAAGTTATGGCACGTTTTAGATTTTTTCTAGTATGTATTGTAGTATGTAATAACTCAAATAAAGCAAATAAACAGAAATAGTCCACTATAAGTTGCAGAAAAAAATTGTTACCTGTAGAGGTGCTAACTTATTTTCACAAAACATGCAATTTGTTGAAACTTTTGCACATGACTGGAATATCCAGGGACAAAGAGCAAAAATTATATAATGATACACATAACATATTAAATGTGAAAAACTTTTGCACAGGCTACCTTTTATGATTTCTTTTTTTTTAATTATAAATAAATTGTGCATAAGTGTGTTCACTGCAGAGGATATATTAACTTATTTTCACTTAGAAAATCAACAAAATGTCATTTGACCATGGGTGCCCAAACTTTTTCATACAACTGTACTAGTTAGCAAGAGTAAGCTATATGAAATCACATGCTGAATCTAAAAGCGTGATGATATATAGGATTTTATGCACTTAGCATGTTTGCTGTGTATTGTCTTAAAACAAATGTGTATCAAGAATCACTTTGGGTTCCCTGGAGAACCTTGCAATGAATGGTTCTTTAAAGAACCATTTTTGTAAACGCCTTGTGCGAGTGTGAAGAACCATTCCGAAGTAAAAAGAAAAAAAAAAAAACTACACATAAAGTAAAGGTAACTATACATCCCAACTAAGGACTACCTTACATGTGTGGTACATGGGGCTGGACACTGGAGTTCACTGGAGTTTATTTACTGCTCTAAGCACATAGAACTATATTTTTCTGTTTTTTTGTGACTTATACAGCTTCCAGCCATACCACGGAGTAATGACTTGAGGGGCTATGAGGGGGAACCAGATTATCAACTTTCATGGCCAGCTTTTAAAAAATGCCCCCCTATACCCCTCCAATCAGTGGCCAGCACAACAGCCAATCAAATCACTGTGAGCCAAGTCAAGACTTTTTGAGTGGGACAGTTTTGGCGGCAAAATGAAAACACCTGTAGGCTTTGAGAGATTGTTCAGTGTGAGTATGTGCATGTGTGGAAAGGGGTCAGACAAGGTTATAGTTTATGTGTGTGAGGATGATTGATGTGTTTCAGTTTATTTGTTTTCACTCTCTTTTGCTTCTGTAGTAAGTTAGCAGGCATGAAAACTGGGTCACAAAATTACAAATATGAAACCATGAAACACTGCAACTCTTTCTGTTAGAAATTCTGCCTCGTTTTTACTCCAAAGTTCATATAAATATATAGTTCCTGATCTATATTCAAATTATTTTTCTTAAATTCACTTCTATGTGTTTGCAAAGGGAGATATTTAAATGCAGTCATTGACATCACATCTTTTAATACAATGGCCATTGTTTTTAAACTATTCCTTTTTTTCTTAATAATAATACTTTAAGTTATACTCAAGTATATTTGTGAGAAAAGTAGTCTTTTACTGATTAACTTGTAGTTCCCAGTTTCTTTTTTGTGTGTGTTTAATTACATTTTGTTATGTTGGTAACCACATCTGTCCTGCATTGTGACTGGTCACACCTGACTCTCATTTTAGACCAGGAGAGCATTAAAAAAGGAAGAGCAGTGCATTATATACTGCGATTCCTGTACTGATTAGAGAGAAACTTCACCAATTTTTCAAAATTTTCACATATTTCAGTTGTAAAGATGTAAAGCCATTCAGAACGATTTGATATGAAATGCTCCATTCTAGAGAAACCTAGATTTGTTCACAGTAGTAGTGATAGGAACCAGATGTCTCTAAATTTACCTCACATGAAAATATTTCATGAAATAGTTACAAATATGTTGCCTGATACTTTAGATTCTATATGAATATTTTATTTATTCTTTTTTCTTTTTTAATGCATCATTTCACCTCAAACCACTCTGCCTGACGTTGTTCACATCTTAGTTATTTGAATTATGCAGAAATGTAGAAAAGTCTGTAGAATTACCCTTTTATGCTGTGTATAGTAAGAAGGTCCACTTGAGGTTCTATACATTTATTTATACCTCTACTCAGGTTGTTTTTTACTTGAATCAAGGTACTAATTAAATCTTTATTTCAATGAAGAAATAGTCACTTTACTTGAATATGGATTTTGGCAACTCTGCTATACACACTGAAATCATCATTTAAGTGTTGGTTTGAGATATAATTGGACAAAAATTGTCACTGTCCTTCCACAAGCAGCAAAGTAAATTGACTCTGCATACAGAAAAAATAAAAGAGCTTTTCTCTTGAACTTGATTCTTTAGAACTAGGTGACATCCTGTTCTGTGCTTTTCTCAAGGTAGTCAATGCCATGCTCCCTTTATGGATATATCTAATCTAGAGAGATCACTATATGATATTTGTTTGGCCTTTATACAATCCGGGGTGTGAATTCAAAAATTAGGGCATGGAGATCACCAGATAATCCTGTCTCATATTGCCCTACTGGAATAACAATGAGCCAGAATGGGCCATGTAAGAGGACACCGTGCCATTCAGGTTTTGCATTCCTACTCAGCCTGTCTTCTGCTCTCTTTAAGCCTGGCTGTGCTTTTTATGTGAGTCAGAAAATGCATGGTAGCGTTTCCAGGGTGATGGTCAAAAAGGCCTCCTGCCAGGCTCCAACATGCTCTTTTACATAAATTTGAAATATAGTTAGTTTATGCTTTTCTTTGGACTCATACTTGTGAAGAAAGGCAACAGCTCCATATTATCTGTAGCAGTGGTCATCTTCCAGGTCTCACCTCCAACCCAAATCTGACCTCATTCAGCTAGTTAAGGACTTCTGAAGGAAATAATTATATGGATCAGGTGGAGTCAATTAGGGTTGCAGCTATAGACTGCAGGAAGGTAGATCTCCAGGAGAAGGTTTGGTGATCAGAAATCTACAGGTTTTTGGGTTTTATTAGGTGTGATTTCATTGGATCAACTGTGTGTTGCAAACTGCATGCTGCTGCATTAGTCATATTATTTATTATAATGACTGCACAGATCACGGATGCAATTAACGGTTTTCCTGTTCTGTAAATATTCCTACAAACCAAACTCAGACACTACAGCAGCACTGCCCATGCCTTATAACACCTGTGGACCTGCAGTAGCTTGTTGTTGCCATCTGCTGGTCTTTTTGGGAAAGTACATGGTGTGAACTGTTTAAACTCATGGCAGTCTTTTTCACATTCAAGCTACCTTCATGCCTGTGAGCAATAGCTACAACTCTAGCAAAAAAAAAAACAAAACAGTTAGTTGGAAATCATTTTTGGCTGAGCTCAGTCTTTTAGGAATGATTAATGATTTATAACTGTGAGGCTCCTTTGAGGCTCATGTTCTTCCCCATGGGCCTCAAGGACCTGAGAGAATCAGTATGAACTCCAGTCAATGCTTAAAATGGCAAGGTCAGGGTTCTTATATCTTAGATTTCTTTAATCATCAACAGTAATTCCTTCCACTTTAATTTTAGATATATACATGATACCATCATTAGATTTATACATCCCTCTTCAAAACATCCCTTGTTAATACTTGATTAAGCCTATTTGCCTCAACAGGAAACATCAAATAAGGCAAAAGTACAGTAAAATATTTTTGTTCTGTCTGTATCCCTCCCAACTCCATTATGACTAATTTTCATTGTGTCCAGTTGATCTAACCATGTGCTGCTCTCAAATGCATGCTTTTGTAGCAACTGTTGCAAGATTGGACAAGCTTCAAAGAACAATTCAAGCAAAAATTATATTCAATCCAGTAAGAAATGTAGGTATTTTGGAAAAATAAAATAAGAGATCCCACTACCTTACTTCTAAATGAAAATATAAACTTGCATCCTTTAGAATCTTTGGCTATGAAAACACAGCTAGACTGTAATGTTTAACTTTGTGCAGCCAACCAGGTTTTACTGGGAGAGCTAGGTTGTGTCAGTGTGCACTCATTTTCCAGCAGGTTTCACATTGTCCTGAAAGTAGCCGGGGTTGGTGATGTTGCCAGCTGGCTCATAAAAGGCTACGGTGATGAACAAGCCCTTCCCATCTGTCGCTATCCCGACTCCAGCACGCTCTGAAGACTTCCACACCATCTGAGTGAAGTTTCCTAACAACCACATACAAGATTCTATGACATACTGCCTCAGATGCAAGTATTTTGTTGATAATTAATGCAGTGTAACAGAGTTTGACAGCTAAGGCCTGTGTAAATGGTGTAGCATACCAGTTCCACTTTGAAAGGTAGGTGTGGAAAAGTTGTATTTTGAGCTTTCCTTGTACCACCCCTCAGCAACCTCTTCACCTACAAGGAAGTGAAGCAAAACAATAATAAACATTTTCTTTTGCCAGTTTACAGGTACATCACCACCTTCACACAAAGGGTACATTCTAACAAGTCATAGGTCATGTGACTGCAATGTGTGGTGTAAATCAGGCAGACCAGCATTTCCAGTTAGTGTTCAACTGAGCATTCACATGGGCCAAAACAAGTGACGTTAGTGACTTCAAGGCATCACCCAAACGTCTGTCATTCTGGGCTTTTCATTTACAGCTGTTTCAAGAATTTACTGAGAATAGCGTGAAAAGCAAAAAACTGGCCAACACCAAACAAAGCACATCCAGATTCAACACTGGTGTACAGAATATAATCTCTGAATGCTTATCAGACTTCACGTCAAATAGGCAACAACAGTCTGCGACCATATCTGGTGCCAATGCTGTTAGCCAAGAACAAGAAAGCAAGTCTTCAGTGGGCACAGAAACATCACTACTGGACCACTGACAAGTGAAAAAAATTGCTTGGCACAGGTTGCGTCTGTGTGATGCTGATGAAAGGATCTACGCTATATGTCCGAAAGCTTGTAGACACCTGCTCATTCAACATTTCTTATGAAATCAAAGGTTTTAATTGAGTTTGTTCCCCCTTTGCTGCAGTAACAGTCTCTACTCTTTTGGGAAGGCTTCACACTAGATGTTGAAATGTTGCTGATGTTGGATGATTAGTTCTAGATCACAAACGCCACTCCAACTCCATCACTCCAGAGCACACAGTTACACTGCTCCACAGCCCAGTGCTACTGGGTGCTTTATACCCCTCTTTCAAACGCTTGGCATTGGACATGATGTCCTTAGGCACATGTGTGGCGACCTATTTTATTGGCAATGCTTTTCATTAGAAATTCTCATGATGGTTATATTATTTTGGGTGATTCGAGCTCAGCAGTTCAAGCTACAAAACCTAACCTTCTCAGTTATCATGTTAAAGTGCTGCCTGATGCCCAAACATGTTATTAACGGTGCATTTTTCCCAAATGACTGTCCCTATGTAGCAGCTAATCTGAACTGATCAGATCCATTCTTTGTACTCAAATGCCTTGGATAAAATAATTTTTTGGTGGACAAATCGTGACCGAAAGGTTCTAGTAGTTTTCATTGCTTTATGGGCCTTCACAGTTCCTGGATCTCAACCTGTCTGCGTCCAGGCAAATTCTTGTTGTTCTGCAACACATTACTAGATATTCCTAATAAACTGGCAACTAAGTGTATATGTAAGCATTATAATCTGTATAATTTACATATTTACGAAAATAAAGAGAGATTTGACCTTTTCTGAATTTCTCTACTAACATTGTGTTTTACATTTCCTCAAGTATGTATGTGAGAGGAAGAAACACTTATACTCAGTGAGGGGGAAAAACACTTATACTCCGTTCTAGCTTACCGGTAGGTGCTGTCAAAGTAGACGTCCATTTGTATGACATGGTTTCTCCGTGGCCTTTCTGGCTGTTCTTCAGGGTTTTAATGCTCACCAGGTGAGCTGCCCATTCCTGTGCCTCTTTAGAGAGGACAGGGCACTGTGAGAGAGGGCGCACCCCATGGCGCTGACGGTAATGGTTCATTGCCGCCAGCAGTCGGCTGGGGAACTGAGCCAAATTCTCACCTTCATGAGAAAGACAAATGATCGCATGATAATTGACATGCGAGGATAACTGTAATTTTATTGCTTTATGAACTGCAATTTCACTTTCTCATTACTATATAATTTACATGTGAATAATACACTGAATAATAAGCCAACTGTTTATATGAGGTTAAATTTAGTCTTGGGCTTTTGGTTGACATCATGTTTCGACTCACTTTTGTCCCCTTTTTCAGCAGAGATAGAGGGTGATGGAATCTTGTTTGTTTGAAGGCTGAGTCCACCAAGTGCTTGTCCAACACCATCTACTGGACCTAATAAGCATAATGTTTAAAGTCTTGTAATGCTGCTAATCATACATTCCTATGAAAAAAACAAGCAGTCAACAAAAACCAAAGCCTAATTAAAAACACAAACCAATACTTCAAAATGAAAGGAATGTGGAAGTTCACATGCTGGTTCTCCACTAATTTAAAGGTTGTACATGCACTTGTTACACACATCATGAAATAGAATTTATTCAAGCTAACATCACTTCAAAAAGCTTACATACCCATGCTGGTTGATTTAAGGTCTACAGGGGAACCTGATGGTAGGACATTCTTCTCAAAATAGCCAGGGTTGGTGAAGTTGCCTGCTGGAAGGTACTGGCCCACCACAAAGATTGCAGCCCCATCTGTGGCCAGCCCAAACCCCACCTCCTTAGTGTCCTTCCAAACAACCTGAGTAAAATGGCCTCGATAGGCCAACAGAAGTGGGTGTTATATCACCTAGAACTTGAGTCTCTTAACTGTAATGAACCAATTATGTTCTATCATGTACTGTATGCACAAACTGTCCACTTTATTAGAAACTCTTTCTGGTGGTTCTGGAGTTGGAGAGTAGCCCACCAGTTTCAGCTGCTCCTGGGTGAGGTTTTCGGGTAGTGGATCACTTTAAACCTAGCACTGATGTGTGTAAAAATGTGCCATGAAATGTGCTATGAAAAGGTTGCCTGCAACTGTAATCGGTCTTGATTGTCCAGTCTTGCTTCCACCCCTATTACTGCCATTTTAGCTGTTGATGTAATTTACATAAATGTGATGTGTCTAATAACTAATGCGCAGTATATTCACCTGTTCCAGAGGTGAATCCAGGCTTCTTGAAGTTGTAGTCTTTAATTTCACTGTACCAGCTGTCCACTGCCTCACGCCCTGGACAAAACAGACATTCATACAACAGGTTAGAAACATATAAAGCTAGGTGGTATTGTAATGGGGACAGATTCACAGGACACTAAACACATTGCTCTTGCCTGTAAGGGTTTTGGGCGCTGAGCTCCAAGCGTAGTACAGGTTCTCTCCATAGTCAGCCTTGCTGTGCTTGAGAGTTTTGATTGACAGCAGGTGCTCTGCCCATGCCTGGGCAGAGCGACACAAATCACGGTTAACAGAGAGGGGAGGGGCACCGTGCTGCTTGCGGTAAGTGTTGTGAGTCTGCAGGAACTCCCTCTCAAAGCTGCTGTCTGGGAGACAAAAAAGCAAAAGAATGAATGCTGTTAAACTACTAGCTTAAAACACAGGAGAACATGTGCACTGTAAAGAAGAACTAACATAAATCTTGCTGCAAGGCATTCAGTCTAATCTGACTGGTAGTAAGTTCCCTTTAACCCAAGACCAGTTGATCAGCCAAGACATATTGGGAGTTTCTTTTATTTGGCATTGGAGCTATGAGGCTAATGTTGCTAGCAAGTAATGGAATCTTATGTCTCACTAGTCAGCATCAAAATGCAGGCCTAAATCTTCACACTCTGGTTGAGTTGTTAAATAATCTCAAATAAACTTGTCCTTTTTTTGGCACTGCTTGGCATACTTTTTAAAAATGGAAAAAAAAAACTCTAGACAAAAAATAGCCTTTAGCTGCTAATACTGTTTTTAACTGTACAATGTATGTTGCCTGTGTTATAAAAACACTTTGTTTAGTAAAAACCCACTTCCACTATTCACTGAAAGGAGATTCTACGAGTTACTAAATAATTTATAATAGTTACTGAGAAATTAGCCTGAAGATTAATGACTGAATAGTAGCAGAGAGTTTAAGAGGTTAAATTAAGTCTTGCTCATTTGATGTTGATGCTCTTTTTTGACTCACTGTTTTCCCCCGATGGCCCTTTTTCAGCAAGGCCAGAATGTGGTGGAATCTTGTTAGGCTGAACACTGAATCCACCAATTGCTTGTCCACCACCACCTGCTGGACCTAAGAAGCATAACAATTGGCTTTCTGAAAAAGTCTTGAGTCTTGCAATATAATAATTTTAATTTTAATAAAAAATATTAAAAACACTAACTAATATATCAAAATTGGAGGAATGCATTAATAGACATGTTATTTCTACACTAATTTGAAACGTGCAAGATCCATCATGCAATAGGACACTTTCAGACTAACCTTACCTGAAAAGCTTACATACCAGAGGTGGTTGATTTTAGGTCTACAGGGGAACCTGATGGTAGGACATTCTTCTCAAAATAGCCAGGGTTGGTGAAGTTGCCTGCTGGAAGGTACTGGCCTACCACAAAGATTGTAGCCCCGTCTGTGGCCACACCAAACCCAACCTCCTTGGTGTCCTTCCAAACCACCTGAGTGAAGTGGCCTACAGAGAACAACAGACGTAGACGTTATGTCACGTAGCACTTGGGTCTCAGAACCATAAAGAGCCATGAAAAGGTTGTCTGTAACTGGTTTGATTGGCTAGTCTTGCTTTCACAAGTCTATTATTGCAGAGTAAGTTCAGCGTTAACCTTTTAGCTGTTGAAATAATTTCCATATACTTATTTAATAACTAGAGCATAATAACTGGAGCAGTATTGACCTGTTCCAGATGTGAATCCAGGTTTCTTAAAGTTGTAGTCTTTAATTTCACTGTACCAGCTGTCCACTGCCTCACGTCCTGGACAAAATTGACATTCATATAACATGTTAGCAACACATACAATACTGTGGCAAAGTCAGAGACCACTCATAATTTATGTAATTTCCAGTCAAAATGGCCATTGGGTACAATGTATTAATTTTTCAGACATTTCTCAGTAAATTAGATATATAATAATATTAATATTAACTAGATAATATGTAATCTTGCATAAGGAAGGGGAAAGTCAAAGGAAATAAGTGGAAAGACAGAAGTTTCTGAAAGTAGAATAAAAAAAATAAAGATATTAAAAAATATTAATACTGTCATTATGAGAGAAGCAGTACATAAAACTCTCCTCTTTGAGAGACAGCAGAAAATCAAGCTCCACAACAAACTTCTAATACTGAACTTTGTATGTTTGGAAAAACTTCCCTACAAATTTCTTAAAAAACAAAAAAAAGCAAATCTCTCAAAAAAAATGTAAGCTGCAATAAAGGCAAAGGATGGGCACAAGAAACACTGAAAAAATGATATTATATTATATTATTTTTATTTTAGTTGTTGAGGTTTCTGTAATAATATGCTAAATATGTTTTCTGCTTGGGTGGCACGGTGGCGCAGTGGGTAGCGCTGTTGCCTCACAGCAAGAATGGCCTGGGTTCGATTCCCGGCCGGGCGACTAGGGTCATTTCTGTGTGGAGTCTGCATGTTCTCCCTGTGTCTGCGTGGGTTTCCTCCGGGTACTCCGGTTTCCTCCCACAGTCCAAAGACATGCAGTCAGGCCAATTGGACATGCTTAATTGCCCCTAGGTGTGAATGTGTGACTGTGTATGTCTGTCTGTCTGCCCTGCGATGGACTGGCGACCTGTCCAGGGTGTATCCTGCCTTCCACCCAATGAAATCGTCTGTCTGTCTGCCCTGCGATGGACTGGCGACCTGTCCAGGGTGTGTCCTGCCTTCCGCCCAATGACAGCTGGGATAGTCTGCCTGCGATAGACTGGCGACCTGTCCAGGGTGTATCCTGCCTTTCGCCCAATGACAGCTGGGATAGGCTCCAGCACCCCACCGCAATCCAGTAGGATAAGCGGTTTAGATGATGTGTGTGTGTGTGTTTTCTGCTTTCTTTCCTGACACAAAAATACTGGAAATTAAACTGGAAATTAAAGCAAATGAAAGTAAATGAAAAATGGTCTCTAAAACTTGCACAGGATAACTTTAAGTTGGGCAACACTCTAAGGAGAAGATCATAGGACCTTCAATATGTTTCACTTGCCTGTAAGTTTTTTAGGTGAGGAGCTCCAAGTGTAGTACAGGTTCTCGCCATAGTCAGCCTTGCTGTGCTTGAGAGTTTTGATTGACAGCAGGTGCTCTGCCCATGCCTGGGCAGAACGACACAAATCACGGTTAACAGAGAGGGGAGGGGCACCGTGCTGCTTGCGGTAAGTGTTGTGAGTCTGCAGGAACTCCCTCTCAAAGCCGCTGTCTGGGAGACAAAAAAGCAAAAGAACAGATGTTATGCAATGAGTAGCCTAAACACAGTAGGTCAGCTGAACTGTAGAGGACTAATGATGAATCTTGATGCAAGGTGTTGAGTCCAGTCAAACTGGGGCTAATGCTTAAATCAAAAGTTCTAAAATCTAATTTGCACAATTTTCACCTAACCCCAAATCTAGTCAATCAACCAAAACATCTCTGAAGTTGGCTTCTGTAGCTTTGTGATGTTAATGTAGCTAACAAGTCAAAGAAGCTTACGCCTCACCAATTAGCACTGTGTGTTGTCCACACTTGACTCAAAGAGTTGTTATGTAATCTGAAATAGACTTGGTTGTATGGATTCTGACGCTGCATGACAAACAGTTATCAATAAAAATCGAAAAAGTTCTGCTTCAGGAAGCTGCTACTACTGTTTGTAGGTATATAAATGAATATTAAAATAAAAATTGAGACTTTCAACCATTTTTATAGATAACAGCATGTCATTCTGTGTCAGGAATGAAATAAGCAAGTCTATTTGAGGTTACTTAACAATGAGTTAACAGTGAGGCTTGAGGCAAGTCTACGGAGATTTAGGCATGTAGTTTGCATGATACTAATTGGCTTCTATTACTATTTCTTTAAAAGGGGCATTTAGTGTTTCCCACACTTGTGGGAAAACATCATAGAAATCTAGTCTTTGCAAATGTCATTATGCAGATAACTGTGTGTGTCACTGACTATTATTTTGACTTTGTTGTATTTTCTGCTGAAGGAGGGATAGAAGTGGGCCTTTTAGAAAGTAGTACCATAGCATGAGCTAGCAGCCCAAAGCATTATCCTTACTTTGATGCTTCTGTCCTTTGTGTGATAAAAAAAGCAACAAAAATAGATGACAGATGAAAACGAAGACACAAAAATCATAATTACAAAGCAGTCACTGACTAAAACATACTTTTAAGAGTGTGTGGGATTTGCTATAAGAGAGGCATGAGGCCCAATCGAACCATTAAATATTCAGGAGAACCACCTTGTTGTGTCATACTTGTGTAGATTCTTATGGTAAGGAACATAAAGGATAAAGCACATGAAGATAAAATAGGATGTGTGGATAAGCATTTCATTATCACACTGGGAAGATTCGTGGCATTTAGGCCAAACTTACCTGCCATTCTTGATGTACTTCTGAAAGCTGTAATGCAAAGAAAACAAGCAAGTTACTTGAACAAGTTGTTTACCATCCCTGCTGAAAAAAACAGCACACACCAGCATGTATTCAGTGCTAGTCTGGTGCTGGTTTAGCTATTCACTCAGCCAATGGTTGACCAGCATATCAGTATCCAAAACTTAACATACGTTGGTTTTACTGATGCCTAACTATGCTAGTCTATGCTGATTTTTCTTTCAATTTTCTGTTTATAAGCATAACTCTTTAAAAAACATGACAAACAGATCAGTCTGTCAATAGTACCAGCTCCCATCACAGCCTTTAGCTTTTGGGAAAGGTGTGAAAGAACACATAAACAAACCTCATTTACTCCTAATACACTGTAACTGCTGATCTGAATGCTGCCATTTACATGGAATTTCAGACAGCTGTGGCAAGATGTTTAACTGGATTGTTTTACCACAAATTAAGAGTCAACTTGTTGTACCTTGTTTGTCCTCATACTTATGTATGTTGAGGTGCTCAATTTACTTTACACTCTACACTCTATCATTAGGTGTCTTATGTCGGTGTCACCGTTGTGTTGAGCACTGTTGTCTTTGGCATTAGTACAAGCACATCAAAGCTACAATGCTTTTCCAGAAAGAGCTTTTTAACTGTTTGCTATGCAAATGCATTGCTATCATATTTGCAAATGGAAAGATCTCACCTCTTACAGTTTCGGTGCCCACACACATACAGACACAGTGACATGAAAGCTAAGGGCCGCAAACAGGTTTCAGCTGTACTTATGTGTAAAAAGAATTTTTTAAGCCTGAAGCCATCACTGACCCTAACCTCAGAGACATTCTGCTCTTTCGGTTTTAAAACATTAAACATACAGCTTTTGCAAAACACACTTAAAAATAGGTTGTGTGTGCTTTTTTTTTTTTTTAACTAATTCGACTTACAGTGTTTGTATAGCATTCGTTCAAACACATTCCACCACAGTTAGTATCCAGTCTGTAGCCAAAGGAACAACACTTTAAGTAGTAGGAGTAGGAATTCCTAGTAGGAGTAAGACTTCCATTTCTCAGTGGTTCTATTGCCAGTGATGGGGCTTCTCTACAACTGAATGACTTATTTTTTAGGCAATTAAGCCCCTATAAATTGAACTAATTACTTTTCCTAACACAGATGAATGAAATGGGTTGAGGCTTTTAGTTCTAAGTGCACTTACTTTTTTTTACTTACTTTTTTAATGTAAATGCGTGTGTATGGTGAATAACTGCTTAAGCAAACAAAATAGAGAAAAGACATACAGCTGTAGCTCATCTTTAGCTGGGTGAAATATAGCAACAAGACATTGCTTGTTATTCCCTGTCTATGCAAAGGCAAAAGTTTAGCTGGTTTTCCAGGTATACATTAAGCCTAGTCAGATTAAACTGTCAATGGGATTCACCATGGCATATACTTCTTTCAGTCTGTGACTGGTCTTAATCTGTGAAAACCAGTCTTACGACTTCATCATATAAAATCTTCCCAAGTTTTTTCTCTACTGTAACATTGTGCAATACATAAATAAATAAGTAAATAAAAGCACCCAGACTCTTTTCCTATGGAGCCACGCTGTATTGTTTAGCATTGTCCCTCTCCTCTTTAAATTGGAGGATGCAGCATCTATGACTTCCAAAAAAAAAAACAAAAAAAAAATTTTCATTCATCGAACCACAGGACAATTTTCCACTTTGCCTCAGTCCATTTTAAATGAGCATGGGCCCAGAGAAGGTGGTGGTGATTCTGGATCCTGTTTATATATAGATGCAGTGACAAACTGTGTTCACAGAGCCCATGCAGTGATTTCCACTACAGAATCATGTCTGTTTATAATGCAGTGCCACCTGAGGGCGTGAATGGCATGGCCAGGCAATAATATCTTTCGGCCTTGTCCCTTGCATACAGAGACTTTTCTGGATTTTCTGATTCTTTTAATAATATTTTGTACCATAGATGATAAAATCCCCAAGTTCTTTGCTATTTTACATGGAGAATCGTTATTCTTCAATTATTGCAATATTTGGCCACGCCGTCTTTCACAGAGTGGTAAACCCCTCCCCATCTTTACTTCTGGAAGACTCAGCATATAGACTCAGTATATGAACAATGTTCGTCAAAGTGTCTATTTTGCCACAAAAAATAAATTTTAGCTAAATAATAATTTTGCAGTTTTCTTTTCCAAACTTTTCTCAAAAGCACCTATTGAAACTCTTTCCCACTGAAAGTTAGTTTGAAAACTTGAAAGGTTTGAGTGCTGGTAAGTGTTGACATCACAAAAAGGATAACACGCCCCAGATATTGCTACAAACTGTTACTGCAAAATGACAAAGAAAACATGATCATTTGTATTAAAAACATTTCAGATATGAAAATAAGTACAAACCCTCTACAGAGAATTTCTGTCCATTTTAATCCACAATAACCGTTTATTTGCTAAATTAGGGGGGAAAAAAAACATAAAATGTGGCCTGTGCAAAAGCTATGACGCATTTTATATTTTATGTTTTATTTTATTTTCAACTCTGCAAATAAATGGAGCTTGTGCACTAAAATTTGCAGAAAATGCTATATTTAAGTTTGTTCCCTGTAGAGGGGCTGTTAATTTATTTTTTACCTAGAAAAACATACAATTTGACCAGGGGTATTCAACCCCATGCATACAACATCATGAAATTAATTGATACATTTGATTGAATTACATCAATTGTAGCTCATTGAATCAATTTGGAAAATGCTGTCAAAAGATTTCATGTTTATTTTACTGTCAGTTATAAATGTTACTGTCAAGTTAGTGTACAACAAGTTACTGTTATACATTCAGGCTTGTCTTTTCATTTTATGTGTTTTTTGTAATTACTTGACATTTAAACAAATGGACAAAGACATAAATAGCGGCGCAAGTCTGTTAATCCAGAAAGTGAAAGATTTATGGCAGTAATTGTGCAATTACTTAGTACAGCAGTCATAAGAATGAATAAGTAATGTCAAATGTTATAACCCTAGAGATCTAAGGTCTTAAATTTCATCAAAAGAATCAAATCTGTGCAGCAAAGCATTTGTCATAGTGTTGTGCATAGCTGTGGTTTGAACATTCACACATAGCATCACTCATACATGTACATACCTGCTGTCAGTGCACACGCTGGAGTAAACGGTCCTTCCTCTCTTTCGTTCTTTCCTTCTCTCAGTTCCTCTCTTGCCTCTGCTCTCTCTTCCTGCGTGCACGCAGAGCAACTATTTATCTGCAGTATGATGCACCTCCCTCTTCTGTGAAGGAAATACGCACTGAAGAAACTGCCATTGAGTCACACACACACACACGCACAAACACACACACACACACACACACATACACACCCACACACACACACTAAGCATGTACTTACAAACACAGACTTTATACATTCTCCAATAACTGTGTAGTTACACATTAACAGTACATGCAGCGACAATGTAACTAATGGTGATGTATTTACTGTTACAGACAGAGTGCAGTGTAATTACACATGTGTAACAGAGTAAGACTTTTCTGATGATTTCGTGGTACGCAACAAAGAATTATAAAGGAGGAGACAGGTCCTAGTTTGAAATATAAAAGGAAAACCTTATAATGCTCAACATGGCGTCTGACTGCAGAGTAAGTCCCTCTCTTTCATAAAAGGAGCCCATCGGCTTGCTGGTTAAGCCACTAGTGGGAAAAGCCCCCCATCATTGTGGAGATCTGTGCAAGGGCAGTAGCCAGAATAAACCAAAAACTCGTGTTTTCTGTGTGTTATTGAGCCAAATGCAGCGAGCTATTCATGTGATTTTCAGATGTCAGATTTTACTGGTGATTTCAAAATATGTTTTTTTTAAACTGTAACTTAACTGTTACTTAACCTTCAGTTTTGAGTGTTTTGGTCTCTGCCTGCTCTAAGAGATAAGAGTGTGGTCCTGTATGAGTGGAAATAACTGCCTGGCAGCGTTGCCAAGATGGCTGCCAAGTGAAGGGACTTTCCTATAAGGACTTTGGTACACAAGTATAATAGTAATCTTGTTTTGTGACGTAGTAACCTAACCAAAGTTCTGCAATGTGATGCCATTTACACAGTAATAGCAAATGACCATTTTCCAAGATTTATCTTTATGATTTATCTTTATTATTGTTTGTTACTGTGATCTGATCAAGTTAACATGTCAAAAAAAGAAAAAATACTCTTACTCTAAGACAAACTATGCTGTTGCAATTATCAAGAGACACTTGTGTAATTACATGAGTAAAAACTAAAATTTAGTGTGTATTTACATAAGCTGTACTACTGTAATCAATCTTTAACATATGCATCACCGGTAGTTACATTGTGATTGCATGCATTGTTATAATATAACTACACAGTTTTTAGTAACACATTGTACTCCATACACTGTTAGAAATAAAGGTACTGTGCAAATACATTTTTTGTTAATCAATGTACAAACAATGTAAATGTTCCCTCAAAGGTACAACAGTGGTTTTAAGGTCTAATTGTGTACCTTAGATAAGTTTTTCCCACGTGAAAAGTACATATTTGTACCTTTTCATAACCTAATGTTTTAAAACAGAACAATAAAAATAAAAAGCCTGGAGATGAGATGGAGTGTGTGGATGATGGTACAATTATGTTCCCTGACTACAGGTACTGAGATGTACCCTTGAGGGTACCACCCCAGCGACAAAAGAGGTACTGCCCAAGTAACAGTTTCATACCTTTTTTATGAGAGTGTATGTGTAGTATATATTTAGACAACAGCTTGTTCCAAACACACAGTTTGAGAAGCTATGCTGTTATTTATAAAATCAGCATGCAACTATTATTCTGCTGAGCACTGGCTGCTAAGTACCGACCCGCTTTATGCTGCAGCTAACCATTATTAAGTTTCTACTTAGCATAGCATATATAAAAACAGAAAATGAATACTTCAGTTAACTTCTGTAAGGTGATATCTGAACCAAAGCTAGTTCGTTCAGATCCTGAAGAAGAGTGTCACAGCAGACATGCATCAACCTGTGTGTACATAAACAAAATTTTTTGGTTGGGCACCTTTGGTAACAGAACTACTCAACAAACCGGAATTAGAAACGAACAAAATACGATTCAGCAAGCAAGATGGCTGTGAAATGCTTTACAGACTGGCTGGAACAAAACGATTTTCAGGTCAATTTTCTTAAATAAAAGCCAAGCTGAACCTGATATTGCATCAGTTTTTTGTCTCTATTCGTAGCACAAAAGGCTACTGCTTTTTGATAACATCAAAGCACACTTGATGCAATGTTTGGGGCTTCTTTTCTTCTTATACTTTTTGTTTATTTCACAAAACTGTATAAGAGCAACAGAATACTCGAGGTTGCGCGTTAACACAAATGACATCATGGCTATGCTGATCTGTGACTGAAGTACCTAGATTTAATAATAATGTCCTATAAGTATTTTATTGTTGGTGATTGAACAAAACATCATTGCTCAGAAGAAGTAACTTTACAGAAGAAGGTAAAAGCATTCTTAACTTTCAAAGGAAGTTAAAGTCACAATAGTCTATTCTACATCATCTTAGGCCATTTCTATTTGCTCATTTGTCATAAAAGTATAACATAGTGTTAACAGCTGCTGGTGAATTCCAAATGCAAAAAATGTAAAGATGGCAAAAATAGTGATGCAATGCTTTGTGCTGAGAGTGACAACACATATGGTAAGAACCTTTTATGTAATCATGTGTCCCGTATATGTTGTAACTATCTAAATGTAATAATCTGACCCATGTTACACCATACCATACAATGCAATGCAAAAGTCTGAATACTTCCAGTCAATTGATATGTTTTCTAAGTTTTCTCTTTTTTAAGTGAAAATAAGTTAACAAGACATCTACAGAAACCCTAAATATGGCAGTATACATATGGCATTCTTCAAAATTTCTATTTATTGTGTGAATTTATCATACTGGAAAAGTATGATATAAAATACTAAATGTGCCACAACTTTTTCACAGGCCACATTTTATATTTTACTTTTTTTTCAATATGTTAAATTCAGTGAATAAACAGTAATTGTACTTTGTAATTCGCAGATCTGTGTTCTCTGTAGAGGATGTGTGCTTATTAACGGTCAGAAAATCAATCAAACATGCAGTGTGATCAGCAGAAGCCAAACAAACTTTTGCATACAGCAATATATATATATGTGTGTGTGTGTGTGTGATAAAAAGTCCCAAATATATTATATGTGTAACTACCCATGTGTTATTTTTTAAGCCTATTTGTCCATTTAGATGTGCAAAACAAATTAACATTTAAGTGGGAACGATTTTGTTGGTCCTCAGGTTATAGGGCAACCCTTATTTTTCTAGTCAAGACATTATTGTCCTGAAAATGTATGAAAACAAACAAACAAACAAACACACACACACACACACACATACACACGCACACACACATACACACGTGCAGCTTATGTAATTATCTTTAATTTCTTAACTGCCAGAAGAAATGAAGGAAAAAAATGATTTTCGTGTTCTGACCTGTTTGATAAAGTATAATTTGCGCTCTCTAATGCATACTCACTCATCTAGTCAAGATCAAGAGGATATAACGTCCTGTTGCGTCATTTTAAGTTCCCCTGCTGTGGTTTCTCACCTCATATGCTTTTCTTCCTGTTTGGGCCACATGACCAAGGCAACTCAGGACAAACAGAAAACACTTGCCACATATCAGACTTAGAAAACAGGTTCTTTTGGCTAAACACAGCCTCACATCTCTTAAAGCAGGTGTCCGTGCTTACATTGCTGTAAGCACAGCGTGTCACGTTCAAACAAAGGCTTGTACACAGAAGTATAAAAGAGTTTTAACTGCTTAACATAACTGACATTTTTCTGAAATGAAGGTGTCTGTTTCAAAACCTTTACCCAGCCTCCACTCAAAGCATTACACAAAATTTCCCTTTGAGGCAAATGCTGGTTAGCTATGTGTCTGTGCTGATACTTTTCAAGCTATCAGCCAAATGTTGAGCTAATATCCATGTTGAAATTGCTCTGTGTGCCCACTGGGTGACGGTGCACTGGATCTGGGGACAGGGAAGGGATGGGTTGAGAGCACACAAAAACATGAACGAGGGATTTGGTTCAACTTGTAATCTATACATATGTGAGCATTAATTGCGAGTGCACTTTAAACTGAGGGAACAAAATCCACAAATGCTGGCTCTACTCTATTTGACTGAATGGAAATGTGCTACATTGAGCCTCCTACTAGGCCCAGAATTTACATATTGGACCCAGCATAAGGTCTGTAGCACTCCTCTTCTATCTGCAGTAATCTCTCCAGCATTACTACCTGCTTACAATAATTGGCTACTTTATTGGACACCCTTACATTACAGTTAAAGACTATAGCCCTTCTGTTGAAGCATAATTTGTATTAGCTTCATCAGTGCTCAGATTCTGACCTCAAAGCTACTCTTGGCTGAATATTTTTGACTGCTGGACCATCCATGACCTAGCGGTGATACTCGACTCTACATGCACTACAATTCCACCCAAATAATATGTGGTCAACAGCAGTGCTGTGAAACTGACCAATTATACACCTGATGAATTGTGCAGCAACAGGTGGACTACAGTCTGTAACTGTACTACTATTTACATAGTGGACATATCAGGTAGGTGGCCAATGAGTGCAAGGATACAGTACAGAGCCAGAGTAAGAATCAGAAACAGTTTATTTTGCAAAGTATTGTTACACATGCAAGAGATTTGTTTTGGTGAGTGCTAAAAAGGTCAGAAAGCACTCAGATTATTAAGAAATATTTCAATGAAAATAAGACATGTAAGAAATGGGCAAATAAATACAAAAATAAATAAGTCAATAAATAAATAAATAAATAAATAAATAAATAAATGAGAGTAAATAACAAAAAGCCAATGTTAAAATAGCAAGAAAGACAAATATGTTACCATTA
The DNA here is from genome assembly GCA_023558415.1 of Piaractus mesopotamicus. Classification (NCBI taxonomy): domain Eukaryota; kingdom Metazoa; phylum Chordata; class Actinopteri; order Characiformes; family Serrasalmidae; genus Piaractus; species Piaractus mesopotamicus. The sequence goes on from JAILXH010141182.1 coordinate 44,273, forward strand.
ACGTGGATCATTCTAACAAACTGGTTCAAAGTCGAGTTGAAAGTTGAATTGAAAATATATTTCAGACTTTTAACTGACTTGGGCTTTAGACTAAATTCCCTTTGCTTTGAGTGACAGTATGCCTTACTTTGGTTAATTTCATTCAAAAATTGATTGAACATTCCATTTTGGCACGACCAGTGCAATAACAACGCCTCTAAAACTTTATTAAATGTTTGCAGTGAGAATTTTAGATAATTTTGAGCACAACTCAAAAGTGTTAGACTAGAAAACACAGCTTTGAACAGTACACACATAAAATCATAATATTTTTCAAAAAAAAAAAAAGTACAGAAAGTATACGTTTTGGTAGTGACAGTTATGAAGGTTACACTCTAAATTTCAAACTTTGAAACACATTTACTTCAAAACAGTGGGATCTAACTGCTCACTATGTGGCAATGAGGGACAGGGATGCACTCACTTCCTGCTTTAAAATGCAGGGGTGTGGATAAAATAAGGCTCCACTTACAGACTGAAACTCTTTGATGACAATATTGTATATATTTAGTTTATCTCTATGAATGCCTTGAGTTTCATAATATAATCCTTGTAAATATCTAAGTTTGAACACTGAATTGTTTTTTTCAAATTTTTTAATTTTTTTTATTTATTTATTTTTTAGTACCTTGGAACCGCAGCTTGAACTAATTTGATAGGATGGTCCACATATTTGCAGGGTCTGGGGAGAAATATAATAACTGTCATGTACAGTGTATCAAAGAAAGATATGAACATATTGTCCAAATAGTGATGCAAATAAGCTGTGTGTTACAGAGGAGTTATACAGTTGTACGATAAAGGAGGTCTGTTACTCAGTTCAAGTTTAAAGTGCAAAATGTTTTGGTTAATGAGTGCTACAGCCCTTGGGGAAAAAAAAAATTGCATATCTGGTTCTGCTGGCTTTGATGTACATTATATGGCCAAAAGTATGTGGATACCCAACCTAATTATTGAGCTCAGGTGTTTCAGCCACACCCATTGCTGACAGTTGTATAAAATCAAGCACGTAGCCATGCAGTCTCCATAGACAAACATTGGCAGAATGGGTCATACTAAAGAGCTCAGTGACTTTCAATGTGGCACTTTCATAGGATGCCACCTTTACCACAAGCCAGTTCATTAAATGTTTGCCTAGAAGCAACAACAGTTCAGACACTGAGCAGTAGACCACACACACTCACACAGCAGAGACAGCCACAGATGATTGTGTGTTCAGCCCAGATAGTTGCTATTGCACCCGGATATCAGCTGTTAGCCATCTTTTCTGTAGGTGAATGCATCACTGCTGGTTATGAGACTGATCACAGTGGTGTCATCTGCAACCTTCAGAATCTTCACAGCTGGTTCATCAAACAGATTAATCTTTTAAGGTATGTTCACATTGCAGACTCTGCCATATTGCTCAGTCTTTATAGCTCAATTCAGATGTTTTGCTCAAATTTGATCTTTCTGCCTTGATGGGACCCACCTCAACCCTGAAATGATCCGCAAGCATCATGAATAACAACAACAAATAAACAAGCTAGTGTCACAAGTCTTAACTGTATTTTTTGCTCTGATCAGCTCGTCCACTGTTTATGATTAGGACTAGTAGGTGAAAATCGGCCAGGTATGTTGATATTTCTACTGATGTTACCAGTACATAATGCAAAAGCGATTCATCTGACCCCTTTTCACCTTTGTCTTGCTCTAATGATAGCTCAGACGTGTTCGGAGCACATTATCTTTGTAACAAAGGCTTGTTCTGCTGTTCAGCTGTTTGTTATTCATGATGCATATAGTGTATTCTTGTGATGTCATGGATTAGAATATGCGCATGTGGGTCGTTTCAGGACAGATAAATGATAGATACCAGTCACTATCAACAAGAATGTAGACCATCAAGCCAGAAAAAATCTGAGTAAATGATGCTTCAGTCTTGTAATGTGAATATAGCCACAGTCTCCCACAGTTTTTGTTATTAGTCAAACGGAACAGTGCACGTCTGGTGGTTACATGCGTGGTTAAATGGAAACTGTGGCATGGAACATGTTAATTAAACAGTGAATTGCATTTCTATGAAACACTTTGTGCTTAGTTTAACACTTGGAATCCTGCCGGGCGGCTTCCTAGACACAGATTAAGCCTTGTCCTGGACTACGTGACATTTTAAATGGAGATTCTCCATTGAAAGGAAAATATAGTCTAGGACTAGACATAATCCACATCTGGATAATCCATGTCCGGAAAACTGATCCTTTAGTTATTGTTCCGTAATTAAGCTCAAGGCATATTATTCAGTACCTACCATGCATTATTAAGCAATATCAAACTTTTATGTAACTGGTGTAGTTATGTACATGAAGTGTGGGCCGACATTCAGACCCATGGGGTTAGATTCCCAGAGAGGGATTAAGCCTAGTCCTGAATTACACAGCATTCTGACTAAAGGTGAATGAAGATTCTCCATTGTGGTAGACGTAGACCAAGATTAACCCCTAAATGGCCAGGGCCCATGGCTGGGCCCTATGTTTTATAACACACTTTAATAACCTAAGAATAGCTCAGCCATTTTGCATTAAAGTCCCTGTAGTTACTGAATAATAAGCCTTAGTATATAATAAGTGAAGAAGTGTATAGCTGTGTAATGTGTTTAGTGCTGTTAGATGTGTTATTTTCAGTATTGTGTGTGCTTGTACTGTGATTTTATTTAGAACATTATGCTTATTTTTGTTTATCCCTACATGGTCATGTCTGTTACGCCTGCCTCTAGTCATGTATAGGTTGGGCCTAATCTTGGCATCAATACAGTTATAAAATGTTTGTACAGCTACTAATTCAAACATATAAAGGTTTGACATGCCAGAAATGACATGTTGGTATCCATCTGTGCATATACATAGTGCTTCTTTGTGTACTGTACTAGTTTTGTGGTTTGAGTTGCTTAGCTACTTTAAAACTTATCAGTGAAAGACATCTGAGGGGAACCTTAAACCAGCAGAGCATCCTGCTTGGTAAGAACAAAACATTCGCTGCTTCTTGGTTCAGGTTTTTAGGTCTAATAAGTGCACCTGATAGGCTGCCACACCTATTCTCAGATGAAACTGGTTCTCCTTTTTATTCATTGCTATTCCCACCTAATGCTGGTAAACTGACCACAAATTGTTTAATCTCCTCCTTGGCATATGTTTCTCACACAACTTCATTACATAAGAAACTGTCTAGTTTAGCTATGCTTCCTCCAAACCTGCTAAACTAGTAATTAAGCTGGAGGTCAGACATTCTGTCTGATATATGTGGCATAAAAGGTTTCAAGAGAACTGCATTTATACATGGACTGCTATTTTTATTTCATGCTTGAAATAAGCAAATGAACCACCCCGGGCTCTAATCATTGTTTGCTGAGCTAGCCAGCCAACTCTAATTTAGTTAACATGACTGTACTTTGCATTCTCATCACTCTGAATTCACTGAATTAAATGTATTACTGCTTGGAAAATGCCACACAGTGTAAGGCTGTAGCCTGCTGTTGTTTAATTGAAGTTTAATCTACTTATCAACACCCACAGAGCAATAGGTCATTTATTTGATAAGCAGTTTTAGTGCAGACTACAAAGAGTTTTCAGTGAATAATCATCATCTGCAGTAGAAATGTCCAAGACTGTCTAATGTCACATCTTCTCCTTAGATTACTTATTCACTAAAGCCTAAAAGAACCTGGACTGTGAAGAACTAAATTAATGACTGCATTCTCTTAATCTTAAGTGTAGTTAGCCCAGGTTAATTTATGATAATAAACTTGTCCTTTATTTTTATTTACACACTTTCTTCACATTTTAATTTAATGAGACATATCTTTTAGGAAGTGAATATAAAAATGGAAGTAAGAAATTTAGCATTGTCTTTGTATATATGGTCTGTACATTGTGTAGACATCAGAGAGCTGGTAATGTTGCATGAATAGTCCTCACGTGTTGTTGCATACACAAATGCACTGAAATAAAGAAAGGTACAAAAAATCATTGTGTGGCCAAAACAGTGGTATGTGGGCTCTTTTGGGCGCCACTGGTCAAATTACAGGTTTTGGTTGCTTTTCTCAGGGAAGTGGGTGTGTTCAAACTTTTGCATATGACTATAAATAACCAGGGAAAAGGGGGAAACGATCCCATATTTTAACAATTTTGCCATTTAAAACACAAGAATTGGTGAAAAATTCCCTCAAAATACAAATAAAAATTTTTTATAAATTAAATATGTACCTTTTTCAAAATTTACATTTCACTTCTCATAAACACATTCTCATTAAGTATTCTTATTAAAATTCATTGTATTTTGTACATTTCTTCCAGTTGTATATAAAATGCCCCTTATATTTTAGTCAGTTAGGGCAAAAATTGTCCATAATAAATATTTCCTACCCTGAGTGTGGCATCAATGTGGTAAATCAAAGTTCTGCTAGGATATAGTACAACCATTAGGTGGCACCACATGCTAAATTCTAACCACATAAGCAAACTGGGAAGAGAAGAAGTGTTACATTGCACACAAAGCAAGCAATAATGGGTGATTCTTTTATTAAAATCTAGACAGTCATCTGCTTCTAAACCTTCATTTAACCACATTTTTAAGACTGCGATTGCATTATTCACCTGAATTCTTGTTCATGTGCCTACAATAAGCATGCCTAAATTCAAGGGCGTACACAAGAGCCTGATGAAGGGCAAATCTTGACATTTAATCCGAATTCAGCTGAAGTTCAGTATTGATTGCTTAGGTCTGGCACTGTGAACCATAATTGTGGCACCAGCTTTAATAAGAGCATGAAGGTACAACATAGCAAAGCCTCGGTGATCTTATAGATCATAATTTGGTTATTGGAATAATAATAACCAAAGCTACAGATGACATTGCTAAAAAAAAAGGAGTTATCTGCTGTTTGACCTTGTGAGTGAGACATGTGAACAGTACACACACAGACATGCAACCATACTTAAGCACTGATGGAATAGCATGGAGAAATGAAGCAGAATCACTTGGTGTTTTAGCGTCACATGACTGCACAGTATGTTTACATGATTTAGTAAGCTTGTAGTTACTCTAAGAAACTGAACCAGTCTAAGACAATGAGTTCTATATCAAATGTTGCTTGAATTAATAATGTGGTGAAACACACCCTTTAAGATGCTAAGTATAAAATAAAGATTGTCATATTGCAAATTTTGCAATCAATAGTGTAATAAATTATGCCACAATATGTCACAATAAGCTGTTCTCAGCATGTTGTGGATATTGTCAGTACTTTAAGAACATTGACCAAGTGTGTGTATCATTGAAAAGAGAATAAATTAGTCATGTTTAATTGGATTTATTGCAATACAGAGGGTGAAATCCTCAATAAGAGTAAATCTCTTCAATAATGCACTTATAGTTTTTTACAGTATTGTTTTAATGTGGTGCATCGGGTTATTTTTTGTCTGTTTCCAACTTATCAGACTTTAGAAAAAATAAATATCATGATATGTTGTGTATTGTCAAAACCCTTTGCAGGATCGTAATATTATATTTTTGCCACATTGCCCACCTCTAGCTTGAACTGGAGTGGAATTGTTTTGAGAGGAGGCATCTTATGCCAGTGTCACATGGAAACTCGCTGAGCTCTGCAGTATGACCCATTGTACTGCCAGTGTTTGTGAATAAAAAATAAAGCTGTATTTATATAGCGTTTTTCACTGTTGTTACAAATCTCAATATAATTTACACTGGAATGCACTGGAAAGATGCTATGGCCTAAATCAAAAAAGGCATAATTACAAACAATAATCCACAATTTTCTAGGCATACACTAGCCTAAACAAAGATGTTTTAAATCTGAAATTAAAAACATCTACTGACCTTACATTCCTAATATTCCATGAAATGCTGTTGCAGAGAATACTTGGAGATTGCATGCTTGATTTTATGCACCTGTTAGCAAAGTGATGAGCTGAAATAGCCACCGATTAGAAGGGGTGTCCACATACTTTTGTCCATGTATTGCATTGGGAATAATTTGCCCGATATGGGCCTTTACCACATTTTAACCCCTTAGAATCCCAGGCTTATTACATACCAAAGCTTATTAAATAGTAACTACAGGACTTTAATGCAAACTGGTTGAGGTATTCTTAGCTTAAAGAAGTGTGTGAAAACTTTGGGCCCACTGGTGGTTCCAGGCCATGGAAATTGAACCACGCTGTTTACGCAGGCATATCTTAGTTAGATTAGCAGTCCTATGGATACTGATAGAAAAGCATTCGTGGGCATGTAAATGTAGTTAGTGTTTTCTCACTGGGACTAACAGTGGCATAAGCGAATCCACTTTCATTGGAATAGTAGTTCACTGTCAATGGCTTTGTCAGTAGTTCTAATCACACTGTCAGGGACTGAAGATTAGTTGCTGGTACTTTCCCCTTTCACTCGGTGAGCCCACGCTTGTAGAAGCACATGCAACTATGGTAACTGAATAAACAGCTTGTTATAAACGTAGCTTGTGGTAACTGAAAATTGGCATGTCAAAAACAGTGACAGTTTTAGCAGCCGGAAATGATCTTTCTTTACAACCGTCAGTGTGTTAGATGCAGCAGGTAGTCAGATCCTGTTTGCTCAACAATTTGTTTACAATTGATTGGTCTCTGCTTGCAGTTGGTTGGCCATTTATTTTGTCTGGATTAAATTTGAAGTCGCCCTGGACAAGAGTGTCTGCCAAACCCCATAAATGTAAAATGTGAATGTACTTTTGGCATTTTTAACCATACAAACATGTAGTATTCATAATATAATATTTGAGTACAAACCTTTAGGAAACAACTCGATGTAACATCATGTCTCAGATTTCACCCTTATTTTTGGTATGACTCAGAAATTATATTTTTCTTTCATACCATGATGTATTTCCCATTTAAAAAAAAAA
>JAILXH010141220.1:0-13763 GCA_023558415.1 Piaractus mesopotamicus
TTTTTTTTTTTTTTTTTTGTTTTTTTTAAATCTACTTTCTTTCTCAGTAACAGCTTCTTTACAGATACACATTAATTTAGACCTATAGGCTTGAGTTGTCTGAGAATGGAAGGATGGACAAAAACACCTGTGGCTTTTTTTTAGATCTGAAGCAAGAGTGGAGCTTGATTTTTGTCCTACGTCTCAAAGATGAAAACTAAGTATTGTCTACCTACAGTTTTGGTGCTCTACCAGGTTTGCGTTTTTATTAGGACTCCCATTTTCTCTATAACTTTAATAATTTTTTGAACTCCAGTTTTGGAAACTTCCTTTTGCACTAACTTTTGCATCTAATCCCTCCCAGAAATATCTCAGACAAATAAAAATCTTGTACTCAACGGCTGTTTTGATGGAAATTAAATAAATAAAGGGTCTGTCTGACTCTTACACAGTACTGTAGAAGTCAGTTCTGACAAATAGTGTGCAAAGTGACCGTCAACAATACCCAAGCCTAAAGCATCTACTTTCACAAAATACTTAAATATGACTATTTCTTGGTTCTTTTTCAGTGTTTGGCTTCCTGTTTAATGAGAAGTGTGGATTCAGCGTAGAGCGGCTGCAGTTGAGCAAGAGGAGAGACTCTGTGGAGAGTGTGGCCGGCATGGCCTTCCTGCTGGCTGCTGATCGTGTCCAGACAGGAAGTTATATATGCCTTGACTACATTGTTGGCGACACTGGCATCTCGCATGGCCGCCACTACTGGGCTTTCCGCGTGGATCCAGGCTCTTACATGGTGAAAGTGGGCGTGGCGTCAGACTCTAAGCTGATTGAGTGGTTCCATAACCCCCGTGACACCAGCAGCCCGAGGTAACAGCAACACATTGTACACCTGATCTTACATACTCTTCTGCAGTTAGGCTGGATGAAATGCCCCTCTCTTGGCCTATAGCGCAGTCAACACTTTTCTCCAGTTTGTCTAAAGTTTAGTACTAACCCTAATGACTTCAGCAAACCTTGATTAGCTGGATATGGTCTGTTGTAAATGTGTAACGTTTTCAGTAAAAATCAAATATAGCTTCTCAGTCTCTTCTCCGTCTCTGATTTATCATGTTTTGTGGAAAGCACTGTCGATGATCAAAACTAGGCATCTTGGTGCATCCTGTCAGAGTGATTGACACTGAATAATTTGGAGAACCTTTGCTTATCTGAACCAAACTAATGTGTAGTAAAAATGGAGATCGGTACAATCATTTTTAACATTTTTAACACAGCAAAAAATCAACTTTTACAACTTTATAACTGAAAATTGTATAGAACCAAGAATTACGTGCATAATTATGCCCCTAAGCTGTGTGCATGGCGCAAACATAAATATATTAACATTAGCATATGAACACACTGCGCATATTAAAGCACCCCTTTTTTTCTGTATTGAAAAATATATTGTTGCAAGAGACCACCATGTTGTATCTAACTGAATTCTGAATTTTGTGTATCTTTACACCCCTAGTGTGTTGTATTTGGGTTTGAACTGAACTCTTCTGGAAGTTAGATTTACAGGAGGATATTTGACAATCATTGCTAACAGTTACTTCTGGATAGAATTGCTTTGTCTCCCAATAGTGTTATCTTGGCATTTCATGGAAACGCTTAGGGCCTTCCAAATCATTTCCCATTCTGAGTCTTTATTACTGAATATCTTGCTGATACAGAAATACAGTGCACACATTTAGTAAAACCAATCCAATGTAGGTAAGATGCTAGGTCGCTATTTACCTTAAAATGCTAATTGTTACTTTAAAATCACTTCATTTTTACTTCATGTACATAGTTTGATGCACTCTAAATTGAAACTCAACTGTCTTGAATATGCTGCTTTTGTATTTCAAGTTGTTCTCACTTCAGTGAACTGTGCTTTGTTTAGTGTAATAGCCACACACTCAAATTTGATTTTTATTCAGTGTAACTGTGCTTTGACAAAAGGCTGGTATCTTAACCATAGTTGAAACAATGGCATTGCAAATATTGTGGCTGCTGGCCATTTAGACTGTTTATTTACTGCTGAAAACATGCCCAGCTGGCATGAGTTATGGATAATGGTAACTTATGTCACTCTCACATAGGGCTGAATGATAATGGGAAAACATCTTATGGTGATTTCTTTTAATTTTTTTTTATTTTATTTATTTATTTTAACCTGACGCTTGAATGCTGATTGTAGTGTGCCACAGATTCTCCACTGAAAGTTTGTTCAACAATGCAGAATATAATTAAAATTGCAGCTCTTGCGATGTGCAGCTCTTTCAAATAGTGCTTTTGATAGAACAATTAATCGTTCAGCTCCACTTCCACATCAGCAAACGGACCGTTGTGAAATACAGCAGCCTTAAGAGAAGATCTGTCTTTGATTGGGCTAAATGTAGAGACTTACTGACAGGGTAATCTCTCTAAGGATGTTATCTGTTCAATTTGTGCACATCTGATTAGTTTGCTCATGCTAACCTATACATACTTCACAGGTACGACCATGATAGCGGGCATGACAGTGGCAGTGAGGACACCTGCTATGACCTCTCGCAGCCCTTCACTCTGGTCACCATGGGCATGGGCAAGCTTTTCATCCCCAAAGCCTCCATCACCGCCTCGGCGGGCGATCACGGCAACCGTGTGCTACCCTTGCCTCAGCGCATCGGAGTGTGCCTCGACTACGATGCCGGCCGGGTGTTCTTCTACGATGCCGACACCATGCGCTGCCTGTACGAGAGGCAGGTGGACTGCTCCGGCACCATGTACCCTGCTTTTGGCCTCATGGGCGGAGGAGCTGTCCACCTGGAGGAATTTATCACAGCCAAGCGGCTGTCCTACATGTGAAATCTCGCTGTTGGCATCCAAGTCTGCCCACCATCTGCCCTCGTGCTGATCTGTCTCTATCCGCTTCCGCTGGCTTACTTGTCCCTGGCTTCCAATAGGTCACGAAATGTAGCTTTTGTGTGCAAAACACCTGTTTCGTATCCAGCCAAGAGTAACCTGACAAACCTTGCTTCAGTGCCTTTGTGCCTTTTATGAGATCAACTAAGCAGGTGCTTAATTCTGATGTTATCGTTATAACACATCAGGTTTTGATCAGCACTCGTATGGCAATGCAGAATATCACGATACACCTTAATACGATGCAGAACCTCACTGTTTTTGCTCTTGTGAAAACGATTGTCTGAACAAGTATGATGCGGTATGAATTGTACGTGTTGCACATGATTAACTTATTTAGCACTACCTTATACCTGTGCACTAACAATAACTGGTTTTGTTAACTGTTCTGATTGTAGTAACACTTGCAACACTATTACCTGGGCTGACTTTTTCTCTTACTAAGACTGTTGAGAATGATCTGCTGAATAAACCGTTTGCAATGAAATCTAATCCAATCAAAACAGTTTGTCTTAAAATGTCATGTAAGTATTTACTTGCGTTGTGTTGTTACACAAATAGATACATAGACCTCATACTACTACAATTGGGATGTTATTGAACTCAGCATTAAATAGCTTTTGCATTAAGAATGTAACTTCTTTTTTTACTGCAGAGTAGCATTTGAATCACACCTGTGCTGCTAGGTCTTTAACTTGGGCACAATTCCAATCAGAGCTACCTTAACACTGGTTGAAAATGTGATGGGGTTATTATGCACTATCGTCGCCAATACGAACATGGCAGAATTAACGGGAAAAAATGGCCTTAGTGAATGACCAGACTTGTTGCAGGGGCAACAAGGTTACTGGCTACAAAGGGACTTGGTTGTTTTCTTGCCTGGAGTAGTGGTAGATGTAGTGGGGTTGCTGTGTGATTCCTCAGGTACTCGCCCTATGGGCTTTTTGCTACCTACCTCTTCTGTGACCTTTAATATTTCATATGATTTCAACCACTGCTCTTATGTTTTGATTCTTTTGAGGAGGTGGCAGAGTCTGTGCCTGTTTTTTAAATGTGATCACTGAAGCTCTAAGGGTTTCTTCTCCTTTTTTGTTAAAGCTGGAAACCTAAGAGTTCTCAAATCAAAAGTCTTTTTATTCCTTTATTTTAATTTTAGATTTCGAGTTTCATGGGAACACTGACGCATTCTTTGATTTAATTGCAATCTTTACATTTCTAAAAAGATTTCATTATTTTCAGTGTCACTGTTTTTCATTTTATTGTAGCATTAAAAAAAATGACTTTTTGAAGATTATCGCACAAAAGTGAGTTGTCTTTTTGTTTTTTTTCTGAATCTCTTCACCCTCTAAATTAAATAGACTTTAAGTGTTGTGTCCTGAGAATTAAATTCACTTGTGGTAATTCAAAGAATCATGTGACCATATTTCGGTGGTGATGTTGGAATGGAAATGGTGAAATCTATGGTATGCTCTTCCATTTGTTTTTCTTTTGTAGACACTAATTGTTCACTAATTTTCACATTTTCTTTGACAGTACACAGTTTTGTTTTTCTTTTTTTTCCATTAGATTCGAGAATGAATCTATGCACATTAGTTTACAGTTTCTGGGTGGTGTTTTTGCTATGCTATGTTAGTGTCACGGTGTGTAATGGCTTGGGATCCACATAACCAAATGTTTTGTTAGTTCCTTGTACATGTTAAACTATTGGGTCTTTGGGGGGAAAAAGAAATATAAATGTTTTTTTTTTTTCTGGTTGCTTTCAGTGTAGTCTTAATGGTAGAGTACTGAGGTAAGGTGAGTTGTACTGGCTTATCAAACAGGACATTATTGTCTTTTTAGTGGTCATTTTAACTGATTTTTTTTCAAGCTAGCACTTTATAGCATGTTAGCCACTTGGCTTGGTGCAGGTGTACGTAAATTGGTGTGCAATATAATTTCGCCCTTGGGACGTACTGTACTCTTTAATGGATTGGGGTGTGATGTTTGCTCTTTGTGATTGTAATGCTTTAATGGAAATGAAAAGCTGTCTGTCACCTGTATCTGTACTGTTATTTTTTTAATTTACCATGTGGGGTTTTGATATAAAATAAAGGTGTTTGAAATTGCCTCAAATTCAGTTTAAGATTTGTATTTTTCCAGCCTCTAAATATTATATTAAAAAGGTGCACAATATGGATGTATATGGCTTACACAGAGTAGCTATTTACAGAAGGCACCAACACTACAGTTCTAGGTTTTTTTGTTCTTCTCCCTTCTTGTTGTAGTAGTAGTAGTAGTAGTAGTAGTAGTAGTAGTAGTAGTAAACCAAAATCCATAAAAATGCTAAACTATTAAAAAAGGCTAAGAGTAAGTCTCTGCACATCTACATTCTGCACTTACTCCCTGTATTAAAGCTCCATGCTGTTTTGTTGTGTCTTCGATAACCACAGTTATATGATTGGCTGTCTCAATCATTCTAATTAGGCCGCAGGCACTCTTCAGAAATGTGAGGAAACAGGGACCCCCTGTGGCTGTCAGCAGTATTACAGCCTCAGAGAGCAATGACAGTAGGATAAGATTATGCAGAAGGAATTGCTGATGGCTCATGTTCACATTTGCAATACAGGGCATATTTTGGTCACATCAACTTAATACTTTAACAGCCAAAACAGTGTAGCTCTATACATAAACCTAAAAGCATTGCTCATACATTATTATTATTTTTATTATGTAACATTAAATGACATTATTTCCTTCAGTTATTCACTGGTAGAGACAGTGAGGAACCAATCTTTTTTGCATAAATAGATTTATTATATCAATCGGTGGTGTTTTATATAAAAGCAGTGTTCAATAGCCTTTTCTCAACTTTGGAATTTAAGATTTCTACTTTTTCAACCTCTAATAATTATGTTAAAAAGAACACAACATGCATGTACACTTTATATGGTGGCTATTGTTACTAAAGGCACATACACTACAGTTCTAGATCTGTTTGTTATTTATTACTCCATTAGCAGTAGTGACGGCATCAGTAAAACTGCTACTACCAGTCATAGCGGTAGTAATACAACCCCATTTTCAATAAGGTTGGGACGCTGTGCAAAATGTAAGTAAAAACAAAAAAGCAATGATCTGCAAATGATATAAACCCTATATTTACTTGAAAATAGTACAAAAACAACATATCAAATGCTGAAACTGAGGAATCCTTTACCACTGTGTTGCATCATCACTTCTTTTAAAAACACTCTATAAGTGTTTGGGAACTGCTGTAGTTTTGATATTTAAAATGTTTTTTCATTCTTGTTGATGCAGGATACAGGATTTCAGCTGCTCAACAGTTCAGGGTCTGCTTTGTCAGATTTTTCATTTCATAATGCACCAAATGTTTTTAATAGGTGACAGGTCTGGACTGCACGCAGGCCAGTTTGGCACCCAGACTCTTGTACTACGGAGCCATGCTGTTGTAAGACATGTAGAATGTGGTTTGGCATTGTCTTGCTGGGCCTTCTGGACGCCAGCATATGTTGCATTAATTGTGCTTTTACAGACGTGCAGGTTACCCATTCCATGTGCACTAATGCACCCCATACCATAACAGATGCTGATTACTTTTGAAAGACTCAGCCTCTTTTTATACCCAATCATGTTACTGACTTGTTGCCAATTACCACCAGGTGGTTTTTTAAACATTACACAACTTAACCAGTCTTTTGTTGCCCCTGTCCCAACATCGTTTAAATGTGCTGTTGGCATCAAATTCAAAATGGGCATCTATTTTTCAAAAACAATAACATTTCTTAGTTTCAACATTTGGTACACTGTCACATTGAGAAATACTCTTAATAAGCTGCATCACACAGGCTGTGTCTCAAACCACACATTACTACACTATACATAGCATAGTAATGAACATACTAATAAACCATATCCTATCTCAAAATTATGACTTAGTATCTCAATGATTATTCACTATCTCATAACAATGAGAAAAATTTCTCATAATTATGAGAAATAAGTCAGAATTATGAGCTGCAATGGCATATTTATGAGATACCAAGTCATAGTTATGAGATTGAATCTCATTATTATTAGATAGCAAGTCATAGTTTTGAGGTACTAAGTCATAATTATGGATAACGTTCCCATTATTATGAATTACTAACTGGCTATATATTTTTTTTCCAGTGGGCTTCCATGGAACTGAATTGACGTGGGAATATTGCAGAGGAGGAAGCAGGGGAAGATGCACAGATAAACTTTTTGCGTGCTTTACCATGTTTGCTGTTTCAACCCATACAGAAATAGCATGTATTGCTTTAAATGTGAGATACAATTCACATATATTGTTTCACTTCAAAATGAATATCAAACACGTGAATGCTTGTTTTGGCCAATTTTATACATTTTATAAACACACTTTTCATATTATTTTCCGCATGGGAATGTTTGGAGCTTTAAGAGAATTATATAAATATGTTCTGGAAACAACAAAGTTTGTCGTTTCCTCGGAAAATTAGCTTATCTGGATGTGTTATGGTATGATATGTTATTTTTCTGTAAATAAGAGAGGTTTGGTTAAATAAACTGTCCCATTGTTCAGACTCGGACTTTACCTGGGCTGCGATGGCGGCGCGTGACGACAGCGGCGGTAAGACGGAAGAGCAGAGCGGAGCCTCCACGTCACTCGAGGTGCGCTGGTTCGAGCAGCCGCGGATCACGGAATTTAACGAGTGAGTCGATTTGACAAACCGCCATGCCGTAGTAACCCCTCAGCCTCGTAAACGAGTCGAAAGCAAGCAGGGTATCAAAAGGCTCCGGGCCGAGGATTCTGCAGGTACCGTTGTTCTCCTCCCGCGTCTCGAGGAGGCTGTTGACCTAGCACGGTTACTGCTAGGTTAGCTAGTCCGGCGTCTCTGTGGTAGCAGGCAGCTCCAGCGTTAGCCTGGGCTGCTACTCCTCACTGACAGAAACGACCGGTGCCTTCTTCTTTTCAGAGACAGCTTTTATTAAATTACAGCCCGCGCTATTCCTGTGAGATACAATTATAGGTATTTGTTTGTAATTTCTTCTCGTTTTTGTGTCCTGCGCTCGTCTAGCTCAATACTGTGTCGTTAAAATTAATACCAGAGCTGTCTGTCACTCTGAAGCCCTCTTGTTTTGATGCCTCCTCGGTCTGATTAATGAGGCGGTTCTGCTTTGGCAACATTGTGATGCCAAGAAAAGATTTCGTTATGGAAATGGCTCCAATTTTGTGAATGGTTTTTGTACAAACGTTGCTTCTGTCAGCCTAATTGGCCTAAGGCATTGAGCTGGAGCTCAGCAGTCTAATTTGGTCCGTGTCTCTACACCTGCCTACCGCACAGAGCAGCGGTTCGAGCTTGCTGTCAGGTGTCTGTCAGATAAGCGTACCCTGAATAGAGAATCATGCTCAGTATGTGGGACCCTGGCTGTTGCTCTGGTGATAATGGTGAAGCAACCCTCAATGACCTTGTATTTACCATCTATTTTCAGCAATGTATTTTTCTGTGCATGAAATTGACAGTAAGGCATGTGCTGCTGTTGTTGACAATTTGACTACATGCGTTCCATTGTTAGGTGTAGAACTGGGTGTATCTCCAACTTTCAGTGTTGTGTAAAAGGGCGTGGGAGTCTTTTATTATAGTCTAATTACAAACATATTTTTTTAGTGAGAAAGTTGATTATCCACCTATGAGAATATTGTCCCTTAATCATTATTACGTTTGTAATGTGGGGCACTCCTTGTGCTTTTATTCAATACATAACATACAACAGGCCAACAGTTCTTTGTCTTAGAAAACCAGAGTCCTGATACACCTGATTCGACTCATCAGTTACTTGCCTGGTTTAGTTGATGTATTTGAGCGGGGACAATATCATACTCTGCTAGATTCTGCCCAGAGTTGGCCCATGAGGACGTTTGATTTCGACCACCTGAAATTATTTTACCTTTATTACACACCCAATCTTCACACCCACATCTTCACCCAATGAGAGAGCAAACTTTTATATTTAAAAATGATAAAATTCTTATTTTGCATTTAAATTTGTATTTCTTAAGTATTTTAGTAACAATGTATAGTATAATGTAAAAAAAGACAATGTAAACACACAATTTGAAACCTACTTGCTGTCTTTATTGCATATTGTTTTGCACAAATATTGCATTTTGGCCCAACGTGCTCTAGCCTTTTAGCTAGAGCTGATGAACCCTGACCTAAAGTTTCTTCAGTTGAGTGAACCAAAGTGCCACGTATAGCGGAGTCCTCATTTTCATGTGAATTGAACATGCACCTGTTTTCTATTCCTCAGAGTGTCAACTTTGATGCTGATCCTTGATGGGCGAATCAGGGCCACGCCGCTCCACCCTGGTCTCCAGGTTACCCATCTTCAGGCGGAGTGTGAACAAGAGGCAAGAATCGCTTCCGTCCTCACCATCCTCTGGAGGTGTGGGCAATGGCGTCCACACGTCTTCCCCCTCCAGCACCAACTCGAGCTCCAGCAGCACGGGCAAGCGCCGCAGCCTGTTCCGGACGCCCTCCATCAGCTTCCACAGCAAGAAGAGCAGCGAGACGCGCATTGACCCTGGCCAGCTCAATCTGGATGACCGCAGCCAAACATCTGAGCTGGGCTTCAACGACGGCTGCAACTCTAAGACGCGACATTCCTTTGGTTTTGGAGGGCACAAGAAGAGGATCAGCCGCTCCCAGACAGAGGACTTTGAGAAAGCCCCCACCAACCGCAATGTGTTTATCAACTGCATCAGCTCAGGGACTAATGAAGGGGATGATTCAGGTTTCCTGGATGAAACCAGCAGCAAGAGATCCTCCAGGCACAAGAAGCAGCTGCTGCCCAAGTCCTTTTCAGCTCACCATCGATTTTCCAAGAATTCCCACAGTGCAATAGAGCAAGGTAAAAGCCAGGATGGTGCAGTAGAGCCCCCTAAGACAGGTACCCCTGGTTCCTGGCCTGGAGAACTCGGGGAGAGCTCGCTACAGTCACCCATGATCTCTGAGGACCGCACAACTGCCATCACGCCGTCAGACTTCGTCCATGTCACTGAGGACTCTGTCTCAGAAGTGGACGCGCTGCCTGCACCTAGTCCAGCTGCTCCGAGTCCAGCTGCTCCGAGTCCAGGTGCACCACCTGAAATTTTCAGCCAGGTTGTGTCTACCTCACAGATGTGTTTCAGCCCAGCTGAGCCTACTCCGGAGAAGCCTGTACTGCCAGATACTAGCCAAGCAGCCAACACGCAGTGTGAGAGCACCACAGTTCACACAACGCCAGCAACACTGAAGACTGTGGAAAATCTCCAGCCTGATCCATCAGAAGCCAGCGAAAGTGAGCCAGCACCGGACCTGAGTGAGGAGAGCAGCTCCAACCCAGAGCCCAGAGAGAGGAGGCCTCGAAACACAGTCCTCATCCAACAGTTGGGAAAATCAGCCGGCCTAGCCAAACTGGAGAGCAGGCCAAGCCATCTGAGGAAGCCCCACACAGGTATGATTTGAGTCTGTTACAATGTACAGAGGGAATGTGCATTTATTACATTATTTTATGTAGGCTTTTAAAACTTCTTTATCACAGTCCATGAAGTCTAACTATGTCTTTTACTATAAATCCATATTTCTGCTTAAGGCATTACTTTAGCTGTGAGGCTAATGTAGGTTAAAAATTAGTTGTATGCAAAGTTTAGGGCACTGTGTTGCTAACAACATAAGTCAAATAGACTGGCTTGTGTATTTTGACACTGTCTGACATACAGACATGAACTATAAAACTGGACAAAAGTACAAAGAAAATTCAGGCTTCAGGTGGCTGCAGCTACTGTTTTTAGCTATGCAGTGTACTTTTGACCATGTCATAGAGTGTCAGAAACCACAAGCAAGTCTATTTGACTTGCCCTAAGTTCTAAGGACATTTGGTTTGGGCTGCCCAGAAGTTACCCAAAAATTAGGAGAATAATCATATTTTGATACTACATATACAATATACTATATATAACTCTATACTATATATTTGTGCTATGTTTAACATTTTACATTTTTTATTTTTTATTTTGTTTTTGAAGTAAAAAATACAGTGCAATGTTTTCACATTCTTTATTTGTATATTGTTTTGTCTTTGTCTTTGGCCCTCAATTCACCACAAATATTACACCTGGGCCCTCCAAGACAAAAAAGCAGCCCTGGTTTATGCAGTTAAGATCAGGTGATCTCAGAGTATGGCATTCACTTAGCCACCCTCATGCCCTTTAGCGTGCATTCATGTCTGATCTTTAAACCAGTTTCAACTGTTAGAACAACTTGTTAAGATCACTGCAACAGTCTCATAAAATCACACCAACAGGGTCTGATTAATTCTGCTTAATCTGTTGAACATAGTCCAACATAAAACACTTTTCAGTACTGATAACCCGAGGCTATGGTTTGAGTGAACATTTATATTGACTACAAAGAATTGTGCTGTCAGTAGAACAAGATGATTTAATGTGAAAACATTTTGACTGGCATGTTTTTTATTTCCTGTTATTGACAGTTAGAAGAAAGACTGCAAATCAAACTTGATTAGGTGATGAAATATGTTCCTTGTAGTCGGAGTTCATGACAACAATAAAAAATGATGTCAAATTGATGGGGGCAGTGAGTCCCTGACTTAGTGTAACAGGTTTACAGCTGGTTTGGATGTTTGAAGTCCATTGCCCCAGTTTTAGGAGACTTCGTTTTCTTTTGTTTACTTTCTCATATTTTTTTTTGTCTACAAGAACAAAAGCACAGAGGATTGTTCTTTTGTTGGATATTGCATCAGGTTGGGTTTTACCAACTGCTTTTAGCGTCTCAAAAACAATATTGCTTCGGCTCACTGAAAACGTCCATTTAGATGCTGCACTGTTTTGCTGCTTTCTTCCCCTCGTGGCCTACAATTTCCTAACTTTATATCCTACCATTTCAGAGCTTTTGCTCCAGAATGCCTGTGGCTAAGAGGTTTTGTGGAGCCAAAGTGTGTTGTTCCCCTGTATTGAATTTCCTCCAGTGGAGATGTGATGGAGGCTCTCACTGTGTCGTTCTCCTCTTTCCTAATGTGTGAACCCTATACACATTGCGGTTGTTCATTTACATTTGTAAGGAGAAAGATGATACTTGAACTTTCTTGTCAGGAGCCAGGGCTTGTCAGAACTTGTCATCGCAGTAGAATGATGCAAGGGTCTGATGTTCCAGTCATATCAGTTTAGCATCTTCATGCCTTTGTGTACTATCTTATGAAAGGATGATTCAATTAAATAATTTAATTATCTAGACTTAAAAGCAAAATATATAGGGTACTAAGCTGACTGGTCAATGTTCAGTGTATACCTGGATGTAGTTTCACAATATGCTCAGCCGTGGGTGCACATATTAAATTAACAGAAGTAGAAGGTGAGGACAGACCTAACCAGTAATATTATGTAGGCTTGCCTAACCAGTAATATTAGGCTATTGTATAATCAACAGAGAAGTTTGCACTGACCCTGCATACGTTGCTGAAACACATACAAGGTAGACTTATAAATGATAAATTTCATTATTGTGAAAAAACACTGTTGGTGAATAGTCCATTGTGTCTGTGAGACAAAATATTGTGACTGTGTATTGTATTTCGTGAAAATGTGTTTAATTAAAGTCATACAATTTTTTTGCCGTATGACCCCAGGCACACTATATGTCCAAATGTTTGTAGACACCTGCTCAGCCAGCATTTCTTCTGATATTAAAGGTATTACTGCAGCAAAGGTGGGAGCTTCTACTCTTCTAAGAAGGCTTTACAGTAGATATTGGAACAATGCTTTGAGGAATTGATTGTATTCAGCCACTAGAGCATTAGTGAGGTCAGGTACTGATGTTGGATGATTAGTTCTGGCTCACAAACACCACTCCAGCTCATCCCAAAGGTATAAGATAGAACACCATCACTCCAGAGAATGCATTTTCACTCTGCTGCCCAATGATGTGGGCTTTATACCTCTCTGTCTAACATTTGGCGTCGGGTATGGTGACCTTAGGCTCATGTGCAGCTGCTTCAAATGATCTTATTGTATTGACAGTGCTTCTCTATGGAGATTGACTGCCTGTGTCAGCAGTGGGTGCACCTGAAAGTAGCTGAGTCCACTAATTAGAAGGGGTGTCAGATATCTTTGGGATATATAGTGTATATTTAGCCTACATTAAAACATTCAAATATTGTATTGTCATTCTGTCAAAATCAGGGCCCTATGTAAGAATATATATTATACCTCTTTTGTACCAAAATGCCTACTATACTGTACTTTAATGTTTGAGTTGCTTGTCTTGCTAAATAGTGTTAGATAATTTTGTGCTATGATCTTCTTTGGGAAATATTTTTAGGTTTTTTCATAGTGGCCATGTGTTTACTGGATGTGCTTTGTTTGCACTGCTGTTGTTTTAGCTGTTACATATGAGGAAATTTTCGTTATGTTGTTGTAAGAATGCATTACATACAGATGTGACGGATATAACATATCATATATACCCACATAACACTAGCTAAAAACAGAATTTCACCAGTACATTTCAAACTGTTTCCATTTTAATGTTTTTGTACTTGGTCTAAGACATTCACTCTATCAATCCAGTTTATTTTTATTTCACTCTGTGTCTAGTCTCGACCTGAAAAAGTCCAAGCAGATATGAATGGTGTTGAAGTGAAATAGTTATTTGTTAGTCACTGTTTGTTTTTATCATGTATTTGAGATTTGTTTCTTCATGATTCTTCAGTGAGTATCATAGAGCTTTCCTTAATGACATTTTTGCTGTTGCTCTCCTGTGTAGGTGTATTGTGTGTGTGTGTGTGTGTGTGTG
>JAILXH010141245.1:17998-33433 GCA_023558415.1 Piaractus mesopotamicus
GGCCAGTTTGGCCTTGAAATGTTCTCTTTGGTCAGGAAGAGAAATATTTCTGAAATATTCAGTGATTAGTCTGTAAAGCTAGATTCTGTGAGCTCGAACGGTTGCTGGGTGAGCCTGTGTTTTTGAACCGCCCCACCTTGTTTTTTCAAAGTATTTCACAAAACCCTTAAGAATCTTAAGATTCTTCCACAGTTTGTTGGCTTTACAATATTCCACATACTGATGGCAGTGTTGAGGAGAGACTAAATATTAAAGTGCATCAGTTTTTTATTGTATGTCTCTCACCTTCACACAGTGGCTCAGTTTTCCATGTTTAACCCACAGTCTCGCCGGTCTTGCACTTCAGAATCGTGCTGAAAGGTGTTCTGTCCCTGACGGCTTTCTGTAAAGTCCCTCCAACAGTATGGTCACATGGCGTTGTTGATGTTTGCTAGTTTGTAAAGGACATTTGGTTGTGGTATAAGCAGGTTTGTCATATCCAAGCAAATGCACTAGATTGCATTATAGAACAGTCCAACCAAGTTGGTAAGAAGAAGGTAAAACACACTACGCAGTGTGGTCCAGCGTCCCCCTGTTTCTTTTTTCTTTTCTTTTTTTACGAGTATGGTTACCCAAGCTGGAAGCATTTTTGTCTACATAAATAAGGCAAAAATGATTGAGTGAAAAGGAGTGCTTTGTCTTTGGTGGGTGCTTCTCTGCCTGACTGAAATAGCCTGGATCTTCTTGTGGTAATATTAACAAATTTTTGACTTATCTACAACAGGAACAACTTTTTGATGTCTTGTTGACTTAGTGTCTGTATATATGACATTTCATGAAATGTGCCACCATGTAAAATAACTTTTTGTTTTTGAATATGTAAAAAGAAATGCTGTTCCAAACATCTATCTTCTGGAAAGAGTGCTCATTCCCAATAAAGGCTCTTTTTGTGAAAAGCTTTGTCAGTGTTGTTTCTGTAAGGACAATTTTTGGTAGACAAGTTCAGGAGCATGAACAGGTGATTCACTCTCCTGTCAAATGCAGTAAATTTGCCTGTTTATTCTGCAGTAGGTATTTAGGTAAACACAGTGCTGTTGAAACTTGATCTCAATATAGTGCCAGCTACTACTGAATAATACAAATCATGAGAGACAGGTGCTTATGGTGGGATTCCACAATATGGACATAGAGTTGGCTATGTGAATTTTTTTCTTACTTGCAATTCAGTTAAAATTATTTATACAATTTATTTTTATTTGACAGTATATTTTTTTTAATTTGTTTTTCTGACAGTATATCAAAAAGTGACATGAATAATGTACAGAGGAGTAGTAGTGCAGAGGTTAGGGAGAATTTCAACAGCCAACCATGACATCTCAACTCAGTCTGTGCATCGAAGGCTTATGAATAAGTGGACGTTGTGCCCTCTGCGTCAAATCTGTACAAAATGAACTGCTATTACAGAAGGACGGTGTGGGTGGGATAGTGAGTGATCCATTTAAAGACGATTAAAGATGTCAATTCGTGAAAAGGTTCCTGCATTTCTATCCTCAGTTCAACCTGCAGGAGGAAAAGTCTGATCATCACTCCACCAATCCTGATAATTTCAACCCAAAAAAAAGACCCTGCCTAAATAAAAACAGTGAGCCAGCCCACTGGGGTGATATAATGCACATTCATCCACATGCTTTACACAAGCAAGACACCTCAGAAAGATTTAATTGGGCTTATTGAATGTTGCTTTTGAGTTGTATTGATTTAGTGCTACTGTAAAGGTTTTGATTTTTTAATGTGCAGTTGATTTATGTTTATATGAATTCCAGGATAGACTTATGTTGATGTTGCATGCCATAGATAAGTCTATTCAAAAGTCTCACAGGCCACCAAAACAAACCACCTTTCAATAACATTGAACAAAACTTTGCGGGCTGTGCTAATGAGCAGTGACGTTTGTGTGTATGTGAATGTACGTGGTTTTTGTATCTGGGTCACTGGCTAAAAATTCATGTTGTATTAACAAGGGGTCTGTGGTTCTGGGTGCTTGCCACATCATGCTCGCTTCAATCAATGATTACCTGAGTGACAGATCCTCAGTTTCTGACTGGATGAAGCTGGAGGGGAACGGCCTCAGCTGGCCTATGGGGTGAAGGGGAGTGGAGGACAGGGTCTACAGGACAGTGGCTTAGATAGCCTTTTCTGTCTGTGAGTGGACTCGAGTCAGAACGCACAATTCATAATCTTCTCACAGATCATAATTTTCTCTTCATCTTTCTTTCTGTCCCACTTCTTTCAAGCCATTCCTATCAACCTTCCTGGCTCTACTAGTTGGAGAGATGGCAACTCTGAAGGAACTTTGTGGGGGCTTACCTCTGAACCCTCTTCCACCAAACCGTGGCAGAGACCCCAGTGTGCCTCATGCACCCGTCCGCACCCCAAACCTCACTGCAGAGGAGGAGCGGGTGAGTCGTTACGTCAACAAATATTTCACTAATAATGAAGCTTTAAGCCTTTAACTGTTAGTACTTCAATATTCACTATAAATGGACAGCAGTCATGCAAAAGTACGTTTTTCTGCAAATAGACACTCAGCTGAAAATGTCATTAGTATAGTGTGCATTTACACTAGCAATCAAAAGTTTAGGAATACACTACTTTCCTACTTCAGAAATTCAAATTTAGTAAGAATAAATACATGCAATGATTTGACAGTTTTCTTTTCTAAACTATTGTTAAAAGCACATATTGAAACTTATTTGGATCCAAAGTTGGTTTAGGCATCAGAAAAGTAGCAGGAAGCAGGAAAATCAGAAGGGGATAAAATGTGTGGTTCTTTGATCAGTGTCCTGGAAGAACCACTTCTGCTTCCCTTAAGAACCATGTTTGAAGAGGAGATTTGTGAGTGTTAAGAACCTTTTAAAAGTTTAAAAAACCCCACGTAAACATTTTAAACTCATTTAAGTTTTCTTCCACCCATTATGTGGAAATTCTTTACTTTTAAAAAGGTTCTTTACACTCAGATCTCATTTACAAAATCGTTTTCTGAAGAGCTGTCCATTGAAAGTAGGTGCAGACAGAAATCAGACTTTGCACTGGCTACTTGGGCCACCAAGTCAATGAAGCTTGTGGTCAAAATGAGGAATTTGTGGCCAGAATTAAAGAAACATGTTTATCATATTTACATTGTATTTACAATCAACAAGCATGCTCCAGTACCAAAAAAAAACCAAAAAAAAACAGACAGATCCCAGACGTATTACATACTAAAGCTTATTATTCAGTAACAACAGGGACTTCAATGCAAACTGGTTGAGCTATTCTTAGGTTATGGAAGTGTGTAATAAAACGTTGCCATATAAGGGGTTAATAACCTACACTAACCTTACCTTCCATTAAAGAGGGCATTGTTGGCACATTAGCTACTGAAGTGGTTACAACTGACAAATTCTAAGACTGTCTTAACTGGTCAGTTCCATGTCTGACCAAGCAGGCTGTGTATCATGCATGCAAGAGTGAAAAGAAGTGATTTTGTTATTTAAGGTTGATGTGGTTGTGTAAAAATTAAAACTGTTCTGGTGGTTTGTTAAAAGGGAAAATACAAATAAAAAAAATATTTAGGACAAGTGACCAAAATGTGGCCAAAATGTGAAATACTGTCGCACTGGGCAATTGGCAGTGTCGACCACTGATCTGATTGAAAGATATTTTAAGGAACCAGAAGTAGTTCTTTTATGGCATTGTGGAAAGAACCCTTCTGACGCCTAGACTGGTTCTTCAGAGTTTCAGTTTTTGCAAAAGAAAGTATAAACTTAGCAATTTTCTACTTAAAATTTTTTTGTGGACATACAAACAAAATTTTGCTCATGTACCAAAAGCACTTTAAAAAAGGTAGGTGTCCTCAAAAAACAAGCAATGTACAAGGCCTAGCCTCTTATTGTTCTTTATTGAACATCCTCTATCATTACTCTGATTGCTTTCAAAGTTTGTTATATAGTGAACAAGTACTGAAGACACACTAGGTCAGTGGTGGTGGACTCATTCATCTCTGCCATTTCGTTTGCAGCTGTGCAGTGAGCTTGGGGTCCAAAGGTTAGGTGTTCAAATCTTTCAGGGGACTTGCGGGTCAGCTAACAGACCCTACTTAAAAACATACAGAATTCTCTGGAGCTTTTCTACAATGTTTAGAAGCCTGTCAATAATTAGAGAAGATAAGAGATGGAGTAACTAGATGGAGAAAGAAGGGGTCTGTATGTGTGTGCGTGAAAGAGAGAGAGAGAGAGAGAAAGATGACAAATGACAAACAGAGAACAAGGCATAATGGATGGCAGGTTATGTAACATCATGATGTCATGATGGGGCAGAAAACTGAAGTCTAACCCTGGTCCATGTCATCTCCATCAGCTGGCCCTGAGGAACGCTCTGAGATATTTTCCTCCGGCTCTACACTCCACTCTGGCTCCAGAGTTTGCCCAGGAGCTCAGGCAGTATGGACATATCTACATGTATCGTTTCTGCCCTTCAATACGCATGAGGTATATAGATATACAGACTAATCTATAAACACTTTATAATATCTTTTATAATTCAGTATATGTCCAAAAGTTTGTAGACACCTGCTCATCCAGTGTTTCTTCTAAAATCAATGGTATTAATAAGAAGTTTGTCCTCCTTTGCTGCTGTAACAGCCTCTACTCTTCTGGGAATGCTTTACATTAAATGTTGGAAGATTGCTGTGAGGATTTGATTGCATTCAGCCACAAGAGCATTAGTGAGGTCAGGAACTGATGTTGGATAATTAGTTCTGGAACACTAACTGTATTCCGGGCACATCTCAAAGGTATTGGATGGAGCTCCATCACTCCAGAGAACACAGTTCCACCAATCCACAGCCCAATGGGCTTTACACCTATCTAGCCAGTGCTTGGCATTAGGCTTGGTGACCTTAGGCTCATGTGTTCTACAGTATCCCATTCTATTAATGTTTTTCCATGGAGATTATAAGCTGCCTGTGCTGAATTCACTGATTAGAGGGGGTGTCTGGATTCACTTGGACATATAATGTATTTTTATTGAATCTGTGACCTGGATATTAGGGTTATAATATTCATATTATTGTTTTCACTGATACATTTTTGTGAATCTTTTGATGAGATATTTCACAATATAAAAAGTGTGGTTGTATGTTAGGCATAGCGGTCTAAAACTGGTCCTCACACCTACCCTATGTGTGTGTGTGTTGCAGGGCCTATCCTATTGATGAGTACCCCTGTCAGACACGTCATGCTGCAGCCATCATGCACATGATCATGAACAATCTGGATCCTGCTGTAGCTCAGGTGTGCACAAGCACACACGTGCACCTCTCTCAGTGTTATCTGCACTGACAATAACAAACAATTTATGTTGTTCGCCACTGTATTTTCTTGAGGGAAAACCCTGCAGTTGGGCTCCACGTGTGAAACATTGGCGTCTGTACAATGATCTGAATCACTTATTCACATCTCTCACTGCTTAGTTTCCACAGGAGCTCGTCACCTACGGAGGAAATGGACAAGTGTTCAGTAACTGGGCACAGGTAATATATATAAATATATGTATGTATGTATATATATATATATATATATATATATATATGTGTGTGTGTGTGTATACTCAATTCAACTGTTTTCAACAATATTAAACACTTAGGTTGCAGACAGGTATATAAAAATATTCTAATAGGTTGGCCCCATGTAAATTGAGAGCTCTCATATAATTAGCAGGGCACTACGAGGCCGTTAATAAAAATCAACAATAAAATTTTTTAGAGGTGTCCAGAATGATGAACAGAGCCACTGAATATTCTAAAATGTCTGGGAATGCTGTATAGCATCAAGAATTAAGTTAAAATCTTGAAATATTTAATAAAATATCTAAAAATACCTGTTGGTGAATAGTTTGAAATGTTTAAATCTACATCGTATATGTTATTATTGCATATAAAATAACAGAAAAGTTTCATATGGTAAGTGAATGAATGAGTAGTGTATAATGTTTGAGTGTGGGTGTGTTTAGTTCTGGCTGGTGTTTCACTATCTGAGCACTATGAGTGAAGAGCAGACTCTGGTGATGTACAGCGGTCATCCTCTCGGTCTCTTCCCTAGCCTGCCCTCCTCCCCACGCTGCGTCATCACCAACGGCATGGTAACATACACACATACACACACACACACACACACACACACACACACATGCACACTGCCCACCTCAATCACTCAGTTCAGCAAATCTGTGCATTTTTTATCTGGCCTGATGTTGAGTGCATTTGCGCTTTTCCCTCAGACTCAGTGTAGTGCAGTCCAGTATTCTCTTTCTTTCTAGGTCATTCCAAACTATTCCTCCAGGGAGAGCTATGAAAAAATGTTTGCTCTGGGAATCACCATGTGAGATTCATTTTTTTTTTGGGTTACTACCAAATCAATCATACAGTAAAGATGTAAATCTTATAGAATTACATGTTTATAGTCATGTAGATCTTTTTTTGTACGTTTTATTGTCTATATTAATCTCTTTGATTCTTGTGTGTATGGTCAGGTACGGGCAGATGACTGCAGGAAGTTACTGCTACATCGGCCCTCAGGGGATTGTTCACGGAACTTTGGTATTTAACATGCCACACAACAGACCTTAGCAGAGAGGTTTTTGTCTAAAATCTTAATTTTGAGTTAGTGTATTGGTAATATAGGTAAGTGGAGTGCTCTGTGTCCATTCCAATTACAAGCAACAGATTAAACAATTGAAAAACAATAAGTCACAAGAGGCCATTCCTGAAATAAGTACCTAAAACTTTCTTAGACAGGGTAAAATGCATGGCCTCAGGTGATATATTTCTTTAATTCAGAAATAGTGAAAGAAAGAATATGATGTGAGAAAATATACCAGCGTTCAGTAAATAATTACAGTGTATGCAGGGCGAGCACTGTATTGTTATCCCTATTATTCTTTTTCTTCTCCTCGTTGTTCAAAGACCATTTTGTAGATAATTTAGAGTTGGGCTATTTATTTTAAATTTTTGTAATATTTATACTTGTTAATTTCCCATAGACTGAGAATGGTGGAATCCTGAGGCAGTTTAAATTCCAATTTTGTTCATCACTTTTTTTAATTCCTCCATCTTTTCATTTAAAGCATCTGATTTCAATTTTTTTTCGTCATTTATTAAATGTTATGTTATTTTCATCCATTTTTCCTTTTTCCCCCTTTCTTTTTCTTTATTTTCTGCTTTTTATATTTCTTCTTTAATTCCTTCCTTTATTTTTCTTCCTTTCTTCCTTTCTTTCTCTTCTTTTACCTTCCTTTACGTAGGTTATTGTTACCAGGCAACTTCAGTTGATGCTGACCCAGAATCTGCTTCATAATTATTATTAAATTGTTTGACTATGACTTTGTGATTGTCCATATTCATAATACTAATCCTTTCTTCCAGAGCTGATGAATAGAAAAAGCAGAAATAGAGACCTTTTCTCTCTTCTTCCTGTGGGTGTTTAGCTGACGGTGCTGAACGCAGGGCGAAGGTACCTTGGCACAAGTGACCTGAGGGGTCGTGTGTTTGTGACCTCTGGACTAGGTGGCATGAGTGGAGCACAGGCCAAAGCTGCTGTCATTGCTGGCTGTGTGGGGGTCATCGCAGAGGTCAGCCAAACATAAATCATATATTAGTATGGGCTAATCAACATGCCAACTAATAACCAATCTTAACCCAGAAATCAGTGCTCAGCAGTAACCACTCAAAAGCCTTTAGCTAGCATGAACAAGTCATCATGCAGTGCTGATCAGCTTGGGTGCAACTGTAAACCAAAATGGGGAACTGAGGGCTGGAGTCCAGCCTAGTTTGTGGATTTATCTGCTCTGACACAACAACTAAACCTGGCGCTGAGTTGAATTAAATGTGTTTGAGCAGGAAAATGACTTAACTATGCAGGACACCAGCCCTTCAGGAGTTACCCTCCCATGTCAAAAAGCATTGTCCAAAGTTCCATATGAGCACAATAAGAAACAAAGTACTTCCTCAATATTTTCTCATGAATCTTAATTGAAGCTGTGTTCTGCCTGAAGGTTGATGAGGCTCCTCTGAAGAAGAGGCATGAGCAAGGCTGGCTGATGGAGGTCACTAAGGACCTTGACCACTGCATGCATCGCATCAGGTACCACACACACCACACACTCTCTTCCAGTCCCACCCTCAAAAGACACAGAACTACCATCTCTAGCTGCACAACATCTCTGGAACTCTTCACCAAGGAGCTATGTGTCTTGTATGGTCGTAGCTTTATTTAAACGTACATATCCAGTCATTACCACTGGACAGCTTCTTCTGTCATGAATACATTACCATTTAAAAGTTTGGAATCACTGTTTTTATTAAAACAAGCCCAATTTAGTTGCAGATACATGTACACATGATTTAAATATGATGATCAAAATAAAAAAAAAAGTCTAGAATACTGAACTGAGTTGTAGGTGATTAATGTGTTAATGTGTGTTATCTAGCTGTAGATGAAAGCTGTATATAGCATCTACAACAAAGCTATAATAAAATGAAAATCCTGAATGCCTCACATCTGAAACGTGGGGATCAAATCTCAAGTCAGCTAACTTGATCCTTAAAAGGATCATTCATACATTAATGGATAATTACAGTAAATTACAGTAAAATAACGACAATCAGTATCATAATCATTCACATTGTGATAAACAGTTTAACAGAGCAAGAACAAAAAAAAATCTGTATCATTCAGAGAGTAGTTGGCCAAAATGAAATAAAGAAAAGACAAAAGAAATGTACAATAGGTAAATATGAGAAGAAAAAATTGTTATTTGTCTTTTACAGGCAGGCCAGAAGGTCAAAGATGGCCCTGAGTTTAGGTTACCATGGCAACATTGTGGAGCTGTGGTGAGTGTCAGTGTACAAGTTCATGAGTGTTGTGTGTTCAGCATTTCTCCTTGTGAGTCTTATCAGTGTTCCTGGTTTTTGGTATTGGCATGGTATTGTGAAAATATACTGAAAATGTTTAAAAGCACTAATATACTTCAGAATCATTTCACCACTGTTATTATATTGATAGACTTTTAAGTAAACCTTTCATATTTCTTTATAATGCCAATACAGTTTAAATAAGATATTATCACCATCACCACTGATGTTTACAGTTCAGATTATAGCTACGTAAACATGTATTGCTCTGTCATGTGCTTTGCAGGGAGACTGTAGTCCAGGTGCCAGCAATCTTATCCATATCTCTGGTATGGATGCAGGTTTTTATTCCATCTAAGCAGGAGTTCCTGATTACACTTGTTTGTTCAGTTAATCTCAGTCTTCAAACAGTTGGTTAGTTGTATGAGGTGTGCCCCATCTTGGCTGGGAGGAAAACCTGCAGCCACACCAACTCTTTATGAATAAGATTGGTGAGCCATGCTGTAGCAGTAGGATGTTTATTTCTATTGTGACTTTTTAAAAAAGTCGAAAATTGTTACTAAAATTATCACAATTCAAGCTGGTAAATCTGAAAATAATGTGATTATCATTGGGTTTTGTACTATGGTACAACTTTAAAACCAGTAAACCTCCCAACTCTCGATCTACACGTTTTTTGTGTTTCAGGGAGCGTCTGTGGGAGGAGTACGAGCGAACAGGAGATTTACTGGTGGATTTGGGTTCTGATCAGACGTCACTGCACAACCCGTTTAGTGGTGGATATTACCCAGTCCAGCTCAGTTTTGAACAAGCCAACCAGCTCATGAACACTGACCCTCAGCGCTTCAGAACCATTGTGCATGAAAGGTACTCAAACACTTCGGAAATCATTTTGATACAGAGAAAACAGCCATACAGGGCCTCCACAAACCATATGACATTCTTATGTCATATTTATTAAACTAAACTTCATTCACTGTATCTGCAGTAAACAGAGCCAAAATGACCAGAGTGCCCAATTGAAAATCCCATTGTGTCTGTCTGCAGCCTTCGTAGGCACGTAGCAGCCATTAATAAGCTGTCTGAGGAAGGAATGTTCTTCTGGGATTATGGCAATGCCTTCCTTTTGGAGGCTAAGAGAGCAGGCAAGTATTACTGCCACAAAGCTGTTCTGGAAGCTGCTTGGCTGTTTTTTTTTTTTGGGTTTTTTTTTACAAAACATAAAGCTTTTAATTGAAAATGTGACAAAGACATAACAGTTCATTTTGGTTTCTTGTGTAGTTTAGGGTTAGGGTTAAATTTAGGGTTTAAGTGTAGGCATAGCTTACATAATACAAAAGTCAAGCCAAGAAGTCAACAATTCAAACTTTTGGGAACAATGATGCTGCTGTCTCTTCCAGGTGCTGAGGTGGAGAAGAGTGGAGGAGGAGCTACAGAGTTTAAATATCCCTCATATGTCCAGCACATAATGGGGTTTGTCAGCATACACACACACACACACACATATATACATCTCACTTATCAAGCCTGTCCCAAATAGTGCCACAAGCCCTGCAATCCTACAAGTCCACTTAGATTACAAGCAGAATGCAGCTTAATGACAATGTTAATTAATAAACAAATTTTTAATGTTCATCTTAATACCTTCTCTGCTATGCTGGTCAGGCAACTGTAAACAAACCCCACCTCTCTAATCCAGGACCAGAAACTGAATTCAAAGTCCAGATTTGAAGACCTCTGTCCTACAGTCTCATGGTCCTTGCATGCACATGCAATTGAGAATTGCAAGAGTGCAAATGTGCCAACTGGGACAGGGCTATTCTCACTCCAGTATTCATTTTTGACCGTTGCCCTTTGTGTGTAGTGATATCTTTTCTCTGGGGTTCGGACCGTTCCGCTGGGTGTGTACCTCAGGGAACCCAGCTGATCTGGCTCAGACTGATGACATCGCCACCTCTGTGCTTGAAGAGATCAGCGCCACTGTAACCGAGAGGGTTCGTCAGCAGTACAGCGACAACATCTGCTGGATCCGTGAGGCTGGGAAACACAACATGGTACAGTCCACTTTCTGTTCACTGCACTGTACACAGAGAATGATTTGGTTTAGTAGTGAATGATACAGCTCCATGCACAGTGCTGTAAGTCATGTGTAAGTTTCCTTATGACACTGTAAGAGTAATAAGCAATTAGATACTGATACAATACAATAGTGGTACATTTAAAAATGGTATAATTATCATTGGATTTTGGGACTATTATTTGTGTATAGTATTATTTGTGAGTATGTTTTATATATCCTATAAATTTCAAGACTGTATAAGTTAAAATGTTTTGAGAGTATAACATTTATAGATTTGACACAGTGGATCTGTACATTTTCAAATGTTCACTCTCTCATAACACCCATTGTGGATGATTGTGATGATGGTAGGTGGTGGGCTCTCAGGCCCGTATTCTCTACTCAGACCAGAGGGGAAGAGTATCCATCGCCTTGGCTATAAACAAAGCTGTCGCAGATGGCAGAGTTACAGTAAAACTCAATATACACACACACTCAATGCATTAATACTATATGGTGGATATTGATGTGTCAGTCAAGGTTTTTTTCTCTCTCTTTCTAGGCTCCTGTAGTGATCAGCAGAGATCATCATGATGTCAGTGGCACAGATAGCCCCTTCAGAGAGACATCCAACATTTATGATGGGTCTGCCTTCTGTGCAGGTACGCACACTGAAACCCACTCACATCTCATCTAAATGTATTTATTTATCTAAATCTTTTTCTCTCTTTGCATTTTAGATATGGCTGTACAGAATGTTATTGGTGATGCATTCCGTGGTGCCACATGGGTTGCTTTGCATAATGGAGGTGGTGTTGGATGGTAAAGCAATTTTCACTGCTACATTATAGGAGGACTTACTGGCTATATTATTTTTTGGAAATATGCTTTATGTTCAAAGGTTTATAGACACCTGCTGGTTAGTAGTATTAATAGGGAGTTTGTCCTTCTTTGCTGCAGCAACAGCCTCTATTCTTCTGGGAAGGCTTTACTCTAGATGTTGGAACATTACTGTGAGCACTTGATTCAGCCACAAGAGCATTAGTGAGGTCCGGAACTGATGTTGGTAGATTAATGCTTTGGGGGGGGGGGCTTTATACCCCTCCGTGTTGGAGACGCTTAAGCCCATGTGCCACAGCTTTACAGTGTTCCATTTTATTAGCAATGCTTTCCTATAGAGACTGTACAAGCAGTGTGTGTGCAGTTGAACACCTGTGTCAGCATTTGGTACACCTTAAAGTAGAATTCACTAATGATAGCGGTGTCTGGATACATTTGGACATGTAGTGTATCACCTGGTGATCTAATTGGAGTATTTAGGGTGATCAGGTCTGTATTGATAACTTGATAACTCGCTTTGTTATTTCTTATTGGTAGTGATCACATATTGATTACTTTTAATTCAGGGGGGAGGTGATGAATGGAGGCTTTGGATTGGTTCTGGATGGCTCTGAGGAGGCTGGGAAGCGAGCCAGAACGATGCTGAACTGGGATGTATCTAATGGGGTAAGTGAATAAGTGCTTGGCAAAATAGACACAGTAGTCCATATATATGAAATGCTCCAGTGTCACATACCAACCTTCTTTAACATACACTGACTGGCCACTTCGTTAAAACTACCTCCTTGTTTCTACACTCATTGTTCGTTTTTTAGCTCCACTTACCATATAGGAGCACTTTGTAGTTCTACAATTACAGACTGTAGTACATCTGTTTGTCTGCATATTTTATTAGTCCCCTTTCACCCTGTTCTTCAATAGTCAGGACTCCCCCAAAACTACCACACCACCACTACGTCAGTGTCACTGCAGTTTTTATTTTAATTGTTCTTTTTTGCACTTAAATACAATTTTGTGGTGGTCCATTAACACAAAAGTTGTTTCTGCCACACTCTTTGTACTGATGGTTGTTTCTGCAGGTGGCTCGGAGATGCTGGTCAGGAAACTCTAACGCTTATGAGACCATCCAGCTCACCATGAAGGATCAGCCACAGTTGAGAGTCACCATGCCATACCATGTACAGAATGATCATATACTGTACAAAGCACTGCACTGATAGAGCGACACCACTCTCTCATGCCATCTCACTTCTGGGATGTAATGATTTTGAATCTCATGCAATAGTTTCAGTACACATTAGAGAACATTTAAATCATGACACACCAGAGTATGCAGTAAATTAAGTAAGTCAATAAGCCGATTAGCTCAAGACATTTTGAGTAGATTCATACTATGAAACTTTGCAAAAGCCCGGGATAATAATAGACTGTATAAACGCACTGCCAATATTAAGTGTATATGTAACGGAATTGCTTGCTGACTAAAAAAAACAAGTAAATGTGCAATGTTTTATTAATGTGTCCATTTGTGATTGTCAAATTAAATGTAAAATATATATTTAGTGTACTATATGCTGACTAGGAGCTAATGCGATGGCAAATGTTCCTTATCACCACCGGATACCTGAAGCTAACGGTCAATGTTGGAATAGCACTTTGCATTCAAGCGAATCAAGGTCAAAATCACTATGCCAAATCGTGTTAGGGGGTTGCATTTTGTGACCATGTCGCCAATAACAATCTGACCATGGCTTGTGATTATAAGGTAAGTATGCCTCTTAATTAATGTGGTCACACCCCTAACAACATTTGTGATTTGGGCCCTTCCAAAGTTACAATAGAGCCACTCTAAGGGGAGCCCGGCCACTACCCATTTCTTTCGCTATATCAAAAATATGACAGCAAAGCACTAGAGGACATCAAAATCCAATACAGCGCCGAGCTAACGCTGCTAGCTTGACACTAACCATGGTGAACATACAAGAAGCATTATTGTAGTGCTTGTTTAAAACAAAGTTTGTAATGGCTTTGCTTTATGGATCTCTGCTTGTACCTGATGCCTAGAGCAAACACTCTTTCATTCACTCATCATCTCAGCCGTTTATCCTCCTGGGTTGCACAGGGTCCTAGAGCCTATCCCAGCGGTCACTGCAAGAAACACCCTGGACATGGTCGCCAGTCCATCACAGGGCCAGTGCAAACACAGAAAGTAAAAATGAAATGACTTCATCAGCAAAAATAATTTGTGCAGGCTATCAACAGGATCCTCTGACTTGTTTCTCTCCCACAGGATCAAGTTTCAGCTGAGAGATTAATTACAAACATCGGCACACAAGCATTTCAGCATCGCAACCATAAATGTTATAAATATTTGATTTGTTCCCACATTTCCATCATGTTAGGATACTAAGAATTTAACATATTGTCTATATATGGTTTGCTGGAGCTTCTGGGCCATAAGCCACTTAAGCATCATGGGGCATAAGAATAAGGGGCACCGCAATAAGTGTGCAACTTATCCTAGGAGACAGGAAATACCCATAATGCACTGTGTTGTTTGGTTTGAAGATTTACGTGCAACTTCTCTGAATATTAGCCAGCCCAGCAACAACGGCAGCGTCTCCGCAGAGCTCTCTTCAGACCTGTTACAGATGTAGGCTAAGTAAGTTGTTCTCATGTGTGGAGTCAAACTCTGCGGTTAGTGGACTGGTGGCGTGGTGTTTATAGTGTTCATGCGATGGAATCTGCCGTGATGAGCAAACCTGCGTGAAGTAGTGTCCGAAATCGTTTACTTCCATCACAAATTCTGTTCTCAATAACAGTGCTCTATATAATGATCCAGATTTTCCAGGGTAGGGTAGCTTATAGTGGTTGGGACACGGCACATGATTTTGCACATAAGCTCCATAGGAAACCATTTATGTTAGACTCGCTTGGGAGCGCCCTTTAGTTTATATCAAGACATTTTTGAGTGCCAGCAAACCAGAAAGCACCAACAAACCATATTCTCTCTAATTCCACACTTTATCCTATGGTGTGGTTTTTTAAATAAGCAGCCAACTTCAGCCTCGTCACTCAAGTTAGTTACTTAATTCGAGAAGAAGTAAGAAAATACTTATTAAAATCAAATTGAGTCGGTGTAAAAAGTACTTAGAGGTTTCTTAGGTGGTCATTTTCTCTTTTCGGGATTATTTTGGTGTGGAATAAGATGCTAGAAGATCGAATGTGAGGTTTGAGCAACAATGAAACACAAATGAAATTCGAAGTAATTAGAAAAAGTGAATGAGTATAAAGGAACTGCATAAAATGTCAGACAGTAAAAGTGAAAACATCATAAATACTCAGAAACGTGTAAAAACAAGTAAAGCATAAGGACTGGTGATATCTGTTAACTGCCTTTAGCTTCTGCGAAGTGTTTAAAGTAAGACGAAGGTCCGAGTGCAGCAGACCCTGTTGCCATGGATACACGCGTAAACTACAGAGCCCTGCGTTGTCAGAAGTGCACATGTAAACTGCAGAACCCGTGGCCAAGTTGCCATGGATACGCGCGCAAACTACAGCGCCTCAGCTTTTGGCGCTCAAGTCTCGAAGAAGGATCCGGCAGCCC
>JAILXH010141247.1:10940-24610 GCA_023558415.1 Piaractus mesopotamicus
GTGGCAAAAACTACTAAATCGTACCTCGCTTGATAATTTAGGAGAGTTGTGAGTTCAGGTGATAAAACATTGATGTAGGCAGTGCTCAGTATTACAGCAGGGGTGTGTCAGCCTCTGACTCAAGAAACGTCTTCAGGTTTAGACTTATTTTTTTCAGTAAGCAAATGATAATTGCCTAAATCATTGTTGTCTTTACATATGCCATTACATTTCTAAAAAAAACATTCTGTAGTGTTCAAATTACCTTTGAAAGTATATTATCTCAAGTTAAGCTCTGTTGTATATTTTGCCTGAACTGCCTTTCAGGTTCACTGAGGAGAAATCTTCCTTTGAATATGGTCAGGTGAACCACGCACTCACTGCTGCGATGAGGACTTTAATGAAGGAGTATCTCGTTCTGGTGACCCAGCTGGAACACCTGCACAGGCAGGGCATGCTCTCTCTGCAGAAGCTTTGGTTCTACATCCAGCCCACCATGCGCACCATTGAGGTCCTGGGCTCCATTGGTATGCCTGCGTTTATCATTAAATTGATGATTAGTGGCAGTGTGCTCAATCAGCAAAGACATGTTTTGTGTCTGACTACAACACTAATGTAGCTTATCACACTTTCCTCAGTCTTGCGTTAAGTAATCTCAAACACAGACGCATTATGATATGCTGTTAGCGCCAAACCGGGCAAAAGTTCATTGCATACCTGAAAATGGTAGTAGGGGCTATGTTAAAGCCTGAGTTCTGTCTGTACTTTAGTCCATTTTTAAAGGGTAACGTATTTTCTCTGATTGATGGTATTTGAGGTGAGTAGAAAATTGTGTATATTTGTGAACAAAGAACTACTTTTACAACAGTATGCTTGGCAATTTTCACAATTATATTTTAACATTAGACCTTCAAAACATTTGACTTTTCAAACTGTAAGTCTTGCTTTTGAAAATAATGAGTGTTGTGCCATCTGTATTTAGGCTGATATGTTTGACATACTCAAGTAGCTAATAGGCTTCCTCCTTTGTTCTGTCCTGCAGCCACTTCAGTGGAGAAAGGAGAATGCATGGGGGGCTCAACATTAAGTCTGCTTCACGACCGCACATTCAACTACACTGGGGACAGCCAGGCCCAAGAGCTGTGCCTCTATCTCACCAAAGCAGCCAGCGTTCCGTACTTTGAAATCCTGGAGAAGTGGATCTACCGGGGAATCATCAAAGATCCATACAGGTACAGAAAATATTGGATTTTTTTAGAGCCGATTTGTACATATGATATCCTTTACAATTTCCTTTCGGTTGGTTCAATTATTAATCCTGCTTATTGAAATTGTATCACTGTTTTATCTATTATTTATGTTTGTCCCCACCCCCTGAGGGGGCCTACTATATCATCAGTTCTTATTTTAGCAGTGTTTGAAATATACTTTAATATGAGAGAGTGCTAAATCATATCTTCTTGTTTTGGTAGTGAATTCATGGTTGAAGAACATGAGCTTCAGAAGGAGAAGATCCAGGAGGATTATAATGATAAATATTGGGATCAAAGATACACCATTGTGCAGCACAAAATCCCATCTTTCCTTCAAAAAATGGCAGATAAAATACTCAGCACAGGTGAGACTAAATGTCTTTAAACTCTAGAATGTCTATATTCAAATCATTAAAATGTAAACAAAGTATTTCAAAGTGGTTAAGCTCCATTTCCTAGAATGTAAATGTAACTCAGCAGGCGTCACTCTGTTGATTTCAGTGCTGTATTTAAGTGCCAGTATTGGAGCCGATACTGATACAACACCACATACCGAGTTAAAATTGTTCACACAATGGTGATAGGAACCAGATTTATGAAGGCTTTCTGAAGACTTATTACATGAAATGACTATGAATACTTATTGTTTTACAATAATAAAATGTTTTTGTCCATTTGTTGTAAGGCAAAGTAGTGTCCAAAGAAACTTTTAAAAAAAAATTCTGATTTACCACTATTTTACCATTGTCGGTGTACCATAAAAAAGATTCACTGGTCAGTGTGAATAATAACTAAAATGGATGTATTTGCATTGTAGTCATTGTTGCCATTGCGTCCTCTGGTTCCTACCACCACCACAGTAATGAAAATCAGTAAGAAAAGTTGGTAGGTTTCCCTACAATTAACCACGCTGAATTACTTTTTCAAGTCATTAAATTAGACCTTGGATGACCTGTTAGTGAATATCTATTAGTTAAACTCTTTCTCAGCAAGGAATCTTAATTGGTCTGTTGTGGGTTTTTTTGTTTATTTATTGTTTGTTTTTTTTTGTTTTTTTGTATTGTACTTTCTCAGGAAAGTACTTGAATGTTGTTAGGGAATGTGGACGTGATGTGACCTGTCCAGATGCTAAAGAGGTTCTCTACACATTGAAAGAGAGAGCATATGTGGAACAAATTGAAAAAGCCTACAACTATGCCAGTAAAGTCCTTCTGGACTTTCTTATGGAGGAGAAGGAGCTGGTGTCGCGACTGAGGTAAACTTTCTGCATACTGATAACGTGTATTATTTTTTTAAATTTAATTTTTTTTTTTTTTTATTAAGAACCATTAGCTAGCTGTGTTTTGCACACAGAGGAATTAGACCTCCGCATTTAACCCATCCGTGCAGTGAAACACCCACATACATGCACACTAGTGAACACACACACTAGGGGGCAGTGAGCACACTTGCCCGGAGCGATGGGCAGCCCTATCCACAGCACCCGGGGTGCAGTTGGGGGTTAGGTGCCTTGCTCAAGGGCACTTCAGTTACGTACTGTTGGCTGAGGAGATCGAACTGGCGAGCTTCCAGTCACAAGGCTGGTTCCCTAACCTCCAGCCCACGACTGCGTGTTAACGTATTAGTACATCTAGGGCCAGTTTTGGGAACATGGATTAAGCTCAGTCTTGGCCTAAATTGCAATGCCAGCAGTGAGTCACTATAGAAAATCCTTTTCTAGGCTTAGGCTTAATCTGCATATGAGACATAAACCCCAGTTGTTTGAGCTCAGTGCAAACAGCACGTGGCTTCACATAACTTTTTCTGTCTGTATTTAGGTCCATCAAGCACTATTTTTTAATGGACAAGGGAGACTTCTTTGTGCATTTCATGGACCTGACGGAAGAGGAGCTGAAGAAGCCTGTTGATGACATCATCCCTCCTCGGTTGGAGGCTTTGCTGGAGCTAGCTCTGAGAATGAGCACAGCCAACACAGACCCCTTCAAAGATGATCTAAAGGTGCACTACTTAAAGATATTTGTCTCTGCCTAAAGGTCTGCCTAAACCAAATTTAAGTAATTTAATATTCCTTGCAGCATCATTAGCTATTATCTATAAATATGACTTCAAGGCTTTTATATGCCATGGAAACCATGTATGAAATTTACAAACTGCCATTAACAGTCTGATTATTAGTACCATTTTGGTACCTGTTCGAAGTAATAATGCTTTGAAATGTTCCTGTTGTTCTCCAGATCGACCTAATGCCCCACGATGTCATTACTCAGCTGTTGCGGGTGCTGGCCATAGAGACAAAGCAGGAAAAGGCCATCATCAATGCTGACCCCACTGATGTGGCTCTCAGTGGCCTGGAAGCTTTCTCTTTTGACTACATTGTCAAATGGCCACTGTCACTTATAATCAACAGGTAAACAGTTTTATAAGCTGTGGTTTGCAACTGCCTGCTGTGGTGTAGATCATTCGATCAAAGATCGTTTGTTCTTGTTTTGAACTGTAAGGCTGACTACGTACTAAGATCATAACTATTATTCCAGGAAAGCTTTAACAAGATACCAGATGCTCTTCAGGCACCTGTTTTACTGCAAGCATGTCGAGAGGCTGCTGTGCAATGTATGGATCAGCAACAAGTCAGCCAAGCAGTACTCCTTGCACTCTGCTAAGTGGTGAGATAAAACCCCAAAGGGAGGCTGGGTAACATATAATATCATTATTGTGAAAAATTACCTCACAATACCACTTTAGTTTAAGACCAATTATAGAGTGTCACTAAACAATAGCAACAACCAGTAATTGTAACTGGCAGAGATGGCATATCAATATTGATATCGCTGTTAGGCCAATATCAGCAGGAAATGGTGGATTGGATCTCGGAATAAAAGAATGAATCTCATCTTATCATCATGAATCTGGTCTTTTAACAGATCTTGCTGAAATAGCACACACTTTGTGTGATGTGATATTAGCTGTGTAGTTCTTACTGTGGTGTAGTTTGGTGTAGCATGATAGCCTACTTTTAGGTAAGCATGCACCGATATGGGAATTGTAGGCTGACGCGATATTTTCATATACATATCTGCTGATACTGATGCTGATACTCAAACTTGTATAAAACAGGACTAAATCCACCTGGATTGGCATTACAGAAAATATAATATTAAGTATTTATGGTTACAAATGCAGTAATTTTAGCTTAGCAGCCGAGCGTCGCCTAAACGTTCTGTTCTTCCTGAGTAATATCGATAAAATGTAAGCATCTGTCCAATGCTGATATTTTCAAGAAATTTACACCTTAATATTTTTTTCTGATATCTCACAAGTTGGAACAGACAAAAAGAACCAGCAGTGCAACATTTAAAAAAAAATAGTATAGAAATGATTTCCATGACACACTTGTGTTTCATACTGTTTATGTTAGACAGTGTTAAATAAATGTAATTGAATAAGGATTGTAGTTTCTTTGAAATTGTCTTTGTGTAAGTATCATGATGTTACATTTTTTCCATTTTTCCATTTCATCAATAATTAACTCAGACACAGTCTACTCTATGCTGTACACCATTAGTAATGTAAGTTGATGCAATGCAAATTATTTACACCAATGAGTCTTTGCATTTGGCAGAAATGAATTTTGAATTAGTGAATGATTTACCACAATCTGACTCTAATCATGAGAGAGAGTGTTAGAGATTGTTTCAGTGTTAGTTTCCGGTATTGTTTCACTATTGTTTAAACCATAAAGCTAATAAAAAGATCTACCTTCTGCCTCTTGTCTGAATATATCTGACTGTCTTTTCTATCCCTGAAATGTAGGTTTGCTGGTGCATTCGCTCTCAGGCAGCGCATGCTGAACTTTGTGCAAAACATCCAGTACTATATGATGTTTGAAGTCATGGAGCCCACATGGCACATCATGGAGAATAACCTGAAATCGGTGAGAACAGCACACAGATATCAGATTCTGTTTATTTTGTAAAGCACAGTGATCATTTACTAACATTGTCTTCTGCAGTCTTTCGCAGAACATAATTAAAGGAGGTGAAAGCTTAAAGAAAAATGTTAGTATGCTCATTTTATCCTCTTTGCAGGCCTCCAACATTGATGATGTGCTTTGCCATCACACCAGTTTTTTGGATAACTGTCTGAAAGACTGCATGCTGACCAACCCTGAGCTCCTGAAGATTTTCTCCAAGCTCATGTCTGTCTGTGTCATGTTCACCAACTGCATGCAGGTGTGTAAATGAGAAATACAACAGCCAGAGGTCACAAGGTCATTGACATAGGCTACATTCACATGTCAAGCCTCATTGCTTAAATCTGATTTTTTTGCTCAGACCTGATCTCTCTGACCTGATGGTTCACGCTCGTTTAGGTAAATGACTCATCTGTCATTAATCTGAATGAACTGGTGTCCTGAAATTACCCACATGTGCACATCCTAATCAATAATGTCACATTAATGAATCACGTGCGTCATGAACAGTAAATAAACTAACAAGCAGATCGAGCCTTTGCTGTGCGGATAATTAACTCTTAGCTGTTCATTATTAAAGCAAGAAGTAACTTCCGGTTCAGCGCTTCTGCCATGGTAACGCTGAATGATGGCACACACACAATGAAAAAAAAACACATGAATTCCGATCTGAACATTCTCATTAAGATCACATGGCCACAATCTGGATACGTATCCGATCTAGGACCACAAATGAAAGGACCACAAATGAAAGTGGAAAGCGGATTTGAAAACATCAGATCTGAGTCACATTAGGGCAAAAAAATCTGATTTGTGCCACTTCAACCTGGTGATGTAAATGTAGCTATAGAGGCCATTTCAGAATCATTAAAGAGCACTGCAAGTTCAATTTTGTTCTTTAGTCTGTCAGAATATAGACATTGTTTTGTTGTGCATTCTTGCTTTTATTGTGTATCCTGACATGTTGCAGTAGCTGTTTTTCAACTGATACTGACTACTTTCCACTGACTCGTGTATTGCTCCCAACCCTGTCCTCAGGGCCCTCCTTAAGGTCCACATTTTTCCTTTATCCCTATGTGTTGTGACTTAGGTTTGAGCAAAAAAATGGATTGTCTGGGGGGGCCTGAGGACCATGTTGGAAACCACCGGCATAAAGTATTGAGGGGTAGGAGGGTGGAATTGCATTACATTTTTGTGATAGCAAGGGTATATTTACAGGACGAATTAAGGCAGTTGTTTAGTATTCTGAACAATATGACAAAATAAGATATTGTAATTGTATTATTAGTTACACTTAATTGTTCATTTTATCAGGTCCACTTACCATATAGGTGTGCTTTGTAATTTTATAATTATAGATTGTTGTGTTGTGCAAGAAACCATAATTGACAGAAAATTATGCAGAAGCCACAATGACTGAATATAATATACATTGTTTAGTATTTAGTGTCCATTCCTTGCCTTTATTACA
The DNA here is from genome assembly GCA_023558415.1 of Piaractus mesopotamicus. Lineage (NCBI taxonomy): Eukaryota > Metazoa > Chordata > Actinopteri > Characiformes > Serrasalmidae > Piaractus > Piaractus mesopotamicus. The sequence goes on from JAILXH010141247.1 coordinate 17,614, forward strand.
ACTTCCATTCTTGCTACCAGTCTTCCAGAGTAATCTGCAGGAATATTTTTCCACACCTCCGATGTTCAGTCTTACAAGTTGGTCGCATTTTCTGCTTCACACAGTCCAGATAATCCCAAACCACAACGATGTTGAGGTCTGCAGTCTGTGGTGGGCAGTCCATTGAGAACACCAGCTTTTTTGTTTGATTTCCCATTGCATTTCTTTTTGGTCTATTTCCATTTGTCAATAACGGCTTCTTGACAGCTACACATCCTTTCCCATAGTGATGGACAGAAAGTTGATGGACAGTTTTGGGGTTTTACCAGGTCTTGCACACCTGTCTCATTTTCTCTTTATCTTTTAATCATTTTTTTGAACACTAGTTTTGAAAACTCTCACGTGTTTTCCCCTTCCTTATCCAAAATGGATTATTTTTCTGAAAAATAGATTGTAGATGCTGTATGTGATCCACTGCAGTGCTGAGAATGCTTCACCAGCCAACTGCTCGGTGGTGAAACTGTGGGGGTCATGACTATTGATGAGCAGAGTAAAGGTGGAATAGCAAATTATGCATAGAAAGAGATCTGTAATTGTAGAAATATTTAAGATTTTACCGTTTACTCACTGTAGAGTATAACATGACCATGCGAAAAGTCTGCTTGCTTTATTCAGTTTCACATAAGTTAAGAGTGGTTTGATTTTATTGTAGCGATTCACCCAAAGCATGAGAATGGATGGTGAGATGAACCATCTAACTTTAGAACATGGAACCATGGAGGGCCCTCCAACTCAAAGCGAACGCACCGAGGAGGCTGAAAAGAAAAAACTTACTTCCAAGGTAAGTGACTAATAAGCATTATTGTGCTTAAAAATAATAGTAATGGGCCATAAGGTTGGTTTAGGCTGCAGTAATAATTCAGTCTAATGTGTCATTATGTGATTCATGTCCTTGCATAGAGACAAACAGCAATAATACTGCATTAATATTTCATTGACAGTTTACACTGAGAATGGGATCTAGGTCCAAGTTGGCTATTTATCTTATTTTTCCCACCTTGCAGTTCTTAGGTGAGCACGTAGATTTCCTGCAGTCAGACTCCAGCTTTGAGGGCACAATCAGTAAGTTTGACAGTAATTTCAGCACGCTGTTGTTGGATCTGTTGGACAAGCTGAGCATCTACAGCACTAATGACTGTGAGCACAGCATGATCAACATCATCTACAGGTGGGTGAGCCTTTGAGACACATGGGAAATGTTTAATTAGTGAATTGTAAAAGAATACAGCTGTAATTCCTTAAGCAGAATCTGCAGCCACAGTTTGAGCTGTTTGTATTTTTACAGGTTGGACTTTAATGGTTTCTACACTGAGAGACTGGAGCGCATGGCCGTTGAGAGGAGCCAGAAGGCTGCTGCATAACGCTGAGGACCTTCATGACAGACAGCTTATCCTTATGATAATGTTAATAATTACTATATACCTTTAATAGACTATAATAGGCTTAATGTTATAAAACCCCTTTTTTACTGTATAGTAAAAATAACCGTTCAGCTGCTTGACAGTTTGATGCATTTTTGTCTTTCCACAAAATATGTAGCAGTAATTATGTTGTACCTTAAGCAATTCTCACAGAAAAAATACTGAATCATAATATCTTTAGCACTGTTTGTATTGTGTATTTTTAAATTTGTAAAGTCCTGTTATGTAGTGTTATGTACAATGGTGTTCTCCTTCCTTTTAATTGTCAGCTATATGAACATCAGTGACAAATTTGATTGCAGTTTTCAGAAAAGTTATTTAAACATACACTCTAGGAGTGTGTTGTTATTGACTAAAGTTAAACTTGACTTAAATCAGACAACAAAACTTGCATCCTTACAAACGCTCCAGAAATATATTGTTTTGGTGCCGTATTAATTAAAAATGTATGAAGCCAAAATTTATGAGCCTTGAGTAAACTGAACAAACAGAGACGCTGCAGCCAAAATGAAAAATTTGCCCATCACAGTCACTGCTAGAAAATCCAGTGTAAACTACCAGCGTATTTTGTGTTTTGGATGCTGGTATGATGGTCAACCAGCATGACCATGCTATGCTTGGCGAACAGCTAAACCAGCTTATGTTTCTTAAACCACTGCAGCGTTAGCCAGCTAGTTAATGGTTTAAACAGTTGCTTGTGCCATTGTTTAGTCTTTATATATATATATATAATGTGTGTGTGTGTGTGTATGTATGAGACAGATGCAGTCTTTGATAAACAGCTAAAATAGCTCTTTAAACACTAATGTTAAAAAAAAAAGTTTATTTAGAAGACACGTATATAGAATACAATCATAGGCAAGAGTAATATATAGAAAAGAATGGCAGTGATCACTGTAAATAACACAGATACTGTGAACCAAAAAAAATTAGCTGCTGTCTGGTGGAGTCATCAACTGTGTTGCCTCTCAACTTTGTTTTTGAATTACTTCATGCAGCTTCCGGTGGTGCAAAAATTATGTTAGACGAAACTCACAACATGCAACTAGTTGCATGAAAGTGTCACTGAATAAAGCCGAAATCAGTTTGGCATTTATTCTGGGACTGATGGGGTGAAAAAAGAAGTAGAGAAAGCTTGACTGTATTTTTTAGCCCATAGACAGAACTAGAGCCCATAGCCATTTTATAATCAACACTAAGTAAACAATTATGCCCGTGTAAGGTGCTGAATTGACTTAAGAAAAAAGAGCATTCAAAGCAGGTGAAAGAGATCTAGAAATGATAAAAACGAAATCTCAGAGAAAAAAGTCTCTGAACATCCCTGTGCAGACCAACCAGAAAGATGGTGCTTCAAGGGTTGTTAAGTAAAGAAAATGGCTCTATGTAGCACCAAAAATGGTTCTTCTATTATGATGTCAAGCTTGTCAACCCTTTCCTTTTGGTGCTATGTAGAACCCTTTTCAAAAAGGCTACATAGAACCATCTACAGCACATTCTCCATCAGTCTGAAGAACTGTTTCACGATGCAAAGCATTCTTTGAGAGTTCATGGTTTCATATAGAACCATTTCCTTTACTAAAGAACCCTTGAGGAACCATCTTTTTTTTTTTTTGTACCGCAAAATCAAGATATACATCACACTATCAAACAATACCTGCATCAAGCCATCTAGTAGTAGAAGAGCTATCAAAGATGAATATTGCAAAAATCAAGTTCATGTATCAGCTATGATTGCTGTTTTTGTACCTTATTTTTACTCTGTGAACTAATAATGCAATAACAGAATAACAGCAGGATAAATGCTCAACATACACGTGTCAAACTAAAGTTCTCTGCGAAACATCCACAGAGCAATAGAGAAAAGACAATATACAAAATGGCTGTGTTTGCGGTTGTTGGTGCACTATTTCACATTAAACGGCTTCGAATGACTTTGTTTACATCACAGCGACTGAATTATGCAGATACTGTTGTGGAACCCATTTTAAAAATCACAAACTTAAACAGAGACTCAAAATAGATTATGAACAGATTTGAACATTCAAACCGTTGGGAACCAGCAGGGGGAGCCAGGGAGCCGTCACTTAAAGTAGTAAAATTTGATCTACTCGTTTATTTATTTCATTACTTATTTTTGACTTTGTTCTTTAATACTTATTCCTTAAACATAAAAAACGAGCTCATTAAGGCAGAACGATTATGATAATGTCTCATTCTTTGGCCCAGTCAGAGCAGGTAGGCTGTTCTGGTGAAAAGGGTGGAAATCCACACCCTCCTGTCACTGCTTAATGAAACACAAGCGCTCCACTGGATTTACTTCACCGACGAAAGAAGCTGGAGGTTAAAAGCCTAAACGCTTCACTAACATGACAAGATAAGAAAAACAACTCCAGTCATGTTGCGTGTTGTAGTCGAATCCGCTTCAGGACTGCCTAAAAAGAAACTTGGAAATCCGGACCCCATCACATCCGTTGTGTTTAAAGGTAATGCTTTTAAATGCTCTGTCAGACTGAATGAGTAGCCTGCAGGTTTCATTAGTAGAATGAGATAAAGAGTAGTCATCATTTTAGAAAGGGATGTTTTAGGGTTATTTGAAACTTTTGAACAATATAGAGGTGGTACACTTTATGTATTGCTGACCACTGAATACACTACACTCGTATAGTAACGTGTATATATTTTCCCTATAGCCCACTTCTGGTACATCACTCTAACTCATATCCTAATGGTTCATTTATAGTCATCCTGCACATAGATATTATGCAAATTCCCAGACAGCGAAAAGACATTCGAATTGTAAGTCCTATCTTGTTGCATATATTGAGAGTACTATTCCTAGGATACGCTAATGATTGTGTGGCAATGGTGTCATGGAAAAACACCAGGAAAAGAATTTGAGCTCAGGTTTTATAATGTAAGTATGATGGGACCCCTCGGTTTTGGAATATAGAAGCTGCACTATGGCTTTGTCAAAGAAAAATTGTCGGCCTTGGCTTAAAAAACTGGCTTTCAACGGTGCATCTGTGTGCCAAGTTTAAAAAACAAAAACCCTGAATTGGCCCCTCATGTGTAGTCTCTTTGCTAAAAGATGAATTTTTATGCGTTTGTTCTTCTTTTAGGTGAAACAAAGAAAACTCGCTCCATTAGCAGTGAAGTCAATCCTGTGTGGAAGGAGGTAGGCATATGCTTAAAAGTGAAAGTCTATTGAAGTCAGATTTGCGTAAGTTTCTATTTAACTCAAAATGAAGTCAATCAGCCAAAACATGTCTGGTGTCATTTTGCCATAGGGAAATGAACAAAATGACATAAACAATAACAACAGTTTATAACCCATAGCCCACAAAGTATTGTCATCATTCTGTAGTCATTATTATGCCCGTATGAGAAACTTTAGGTCTAAGCAGATTTCTCTATATGAAAATTAAATGCCGCTTTTGATCGCTGCCCTGTGGAACAAAGATTTTTCAAAGCTGATGGATTTTGATGGATTTGGTGGGAGTTTTTTCAGAACATCATGCATCGTTACTTATTAAAATTAGGTACAGGCTCGATGTTTAGGTCACAAATGCAAAATCAGCATTATACTGATAAAGATACGGTGACAGTAGTAGATAATACATTTACATGCTTGGAAGACATTCTTCATCAAGATTTGACTGAGTTCTCCTTGAAGACCGTATAATAAAATAAGATAAGAAAAGATAATCCTTTATTAGTCCCACAACAGGGAAATTCTCAGCGTTACAGCAGCAAAGGGATAGCAAAGCACTCGAGAAAGACGAGAAAAAAAAGAAAGAAAGTAACAAGAAGAAAAATTTACGAACAAGCAAGTAATTAACTTTTTTACTTGTTATTATATAGACAATATATATAATACTAAAAGTACAAAAAATAAGATAAAAATATAAACTCCATCCCTCACAAAAATTAACAGTATAAAGAATTATAAATAAATAAAAGATATTTACACTGCAAGGATATTTTGCCCGAAATTCACATGGCGTATTGCACTTGAGGTGTATTGATTTATATTACACATGGGATGGTGAGGTGTCAACAATATTAACATTTTAATAGAAAAGCAAAAAATCTCACAATCATCAGATTCAGGGGAATATGATGAAGTGCAAAGGGTCCGAAGCACAATCAGCATTACAAAATGTTGTTCTGCATGTTACGTGCATTTACACATTTCCACCAGAGAGGTTTCCAAATTCTCAATATGTAATGTAGCTTTAAGCTGCTTTGGTGTCATTTCAATGCACAGGAGTGTAAGCCTGCTTGTAGCATGTACACATTTCCACCAGAGAGGTGGGCAAATTCTTAAAACGTACGTAGTGTAGCTTTAAGGTGCTTTGTTATCATTTTAATGTAGCATGTATGTAGCATGTATTATTAGTATTTCGACTGCTAAAGTATCTCGCAATTCAGAGGATCCAGTGACATTTGTGGGACAGTGTACACAGAACAAAACGAAACTGATTTAGAACATTTTTTGTGCTGCAGGGTCTGATCGCAACAATTTTCGAAAATGGTATCATTTTTTCCTTAGAGAAAAACTGCTTAGAACCAGAGTTCTGAATATAGGCATGATACACAACTTCAGAGGTCTGTTGTCTGTGTTGATGACAAATTAAAAATCTGAAACTTAAAGCTGTCGGACAGCCATTTTTACAAGCACACTTTGAAGATAAATTGAACTCCAAAAACCCATGGCTTTATACTGGCAGAGCTTCATGGTATATTTGATATATCCACGTGCTTGATAAATGATGTTGTCCACGTGCCAGACTTTGTAGTCCATTCTAATTGATGGGATATGTTTCCATTACTTATTAGCTATGTTTGCCTTATTACATCATGCTACATTGGTAGTCGTCATTAGCTACATTAACTACTGGTAGTTCCAGCGCAAAGCTAAAGAAGCTAACTTCAAACATGCAACCTGTATATTTACCTCATAAAGAATCTAAACAGAATTCTTTACAAATGTTTTAACACCACAGTAAATACTAACCACAATTGTGAACTGTAACTAATGTATTTTTTGTTCCAGACACTTGAGTTTGATTTGAAGGGTTCCCCTCTTGATTCCTCTTCCTTCATTGATGTGATAGTGAAAGACTTTGAGACTCTTGGAAAAGACAAGTAAGTCCTACTTAACAGAGCTCAGAAATGTCTATTCCAGTACTGGACACAGTGCATTTGTTTTTGTGGCTGCTTTTGGGCCACCATTTAAATCCAGTTAAATCAGCTGCATGAGAGCTAAAGCTAATGAAATTAGCTGGTTTAGCTGCAGTTTTGGGCTGTCCTTTTTTGTAAGACACTAAAACTGCATTAGCAGCCTTCATTGCAGTACACAGACCACTTTAGATACCAGATTTAGATCCTAAAGGTTTATCACAGCCTTTAAAGTGTTAATGCGGTTTATAGTTTTGCCTCCTGAGGGACATAACACTGTAAAAAATATCAAAGATGGTGTCACTCTTATGCAGTACATGGTGAGATTTAGCAGTTTTCTGCTACTGTTGCACTGA
>JAILXH010141247.1:36494-55989 GCA_023558415.1 Piaractus mesopotamicus
AGCTCCTGGCATGTAGCCTTTAACCACTGTGCCACTGTGTACCATCTGATTTTTAAAAGCACATCCTGATGGTACTGGATAAATATTAGATAAAGCTAGATCAACACTTAATTAAAATGTGTGCTTAAGACAAGCAGCATGTCAGTATTCAGTGGGTGTGTGATTAGGATAGCATAGCAGTGTTTGCTGCTAAAGTACTCCCAGCCTACACATACACAGTTCTCTACAGCAAACATTTCCCTCTCCACAGCGAAAACAGTGCAAGAGAATGCTTTGAAAATATGACAGGCTGGTAAGGGCTGTGGCTATGAGCTAGCTGAGCATGTTTGTGTTGGGAGGAGGTTCTCCTTTAGCCTGACACATGAATGATATCACAAAGCACACAGAGGTCTTTTCTCCTTGGAGTCTTCAGCTCACTAAAATCTCCCTGCTCTGCTCAGGATCACTCTGCAGTTTATGAGTTTTTATGGCGCGCCGAGAGTGCCAAATCTCTGCTGTTTCCCTCGACCTTCCTGTCCAGAGCTGCTAGGCGTTCCTCCTCTGCCTCATTAAACTGTGTCAGCAACGATCTGACCTTGGCCTATCTGGCCCAAAACATTTAAAGTTTTGTTTTCATTTAACACATTCTTCAGTTTTTTCAGTAAATCCCAAGCAGGGGAGAGCAGGGTACGAACTAACACAGGGTAAAATGGACATTTTATGTAGTCAAACAGGTTTAAGTAGGCTGTGCTTTCAGCTATGTTCTCAACTGAATTTGTAATTCAGCAAATAATCGTGTGCATAATTGTGCATTAACGTGCAGAAGTGTTCTCTCTGTAGAGGATGTGTTAACTTATTTTCACTTTTTATTTTCACAAAATGTGTAATTTGACACCGTATCTTATTTTATTTGCCTTCTCGATGGCTGCAGTGTAGCACTGTTTTGAAGAATGTAAACAACTTACAGTGAGAGTTAGCCAGGCTAAAGTACAGCCTCCATACAGTGGGGTTAATTGTAACAATTGGTGGTACAACTTAGCCTATCAAACTAAACAATGATTAAGTCTAATTATTAAGTCTGTATCCTCCGATATAAACTTAAGACTCTTCATTTTTGGAAGATTTTTAGAAGATTTAACTGATATAACTGATATATATATATTCCATTATGCTGTGCTAATATATGCTCTTTTACTCTGTTTCCAAAAAATAAATTTTCCATGTTTGACACAGTCTCACAACCATCCCTCTAGTAGTTATAACAGCCACCCATATCAATACCAAATTTATGTAAAAAATCTAAGATCACAATTATTAGTTATTTTGTTCCTCGCTGTTCCCTATATGGACCATTCTACCAAACTAGTTCAAATTGAGGACTCATGGTAAAAAAAAAAAAAAAAAAATTTAAAAACTATTAAGTATTCATATCTTAGATATTTACAAGTTATTTTGTACTGAAACCAGTGCGTTATAAAGTCTTCATTTATAGGATATTCTGTTGTGAGGTGTCTGTCCCAAACGCTAACCCCTGAATTTACACTTGTGAAAATAATACTTACACTTTTGGTTTTTATTTGTTTTATTTTAATTTTTTTTCTTGTTTTTTGATGTATGTTGTTTTTAAAAGATATCTTTTAAATGAAATTGAATGATTTCGATTAATCACAAATGTAATTTTTAATTTAAAAAAACTTCAAAAAATGCCCACATGTACATGTCACTACTGAAACAAAGAGTTTTAGTCCGTAGACGGAGCCTAATTTTAGCCACACCCCTGCATTTTAGAGCAGGAAGTGAGACTGCATCCCTGTCCCTCATGGCCACATAGTGAGCAGTTAGATCTTATTGTTTTGAAGTAAATGTCTGAAAATCAGTGTGGAACAAAGAGTTATCCCCACCGAAACACAGATTTTAAGCAAGTAAGTAAACATTTTTGTTTTTTATGAAATATATAATTATTTAATGTGTGTAGAACTGTTCAAAGCTGTGTTTGCTAGTCATGTACTGGCTAGCACTTTTCAAAATTAGCCAAAAATTTTCACTACCAAAACAGTCACTTCTGAAACATTTTGTAAAGTTTCAGTAGTGTCATGATTGTTTTGTTAGTGGCAATATGGAATGTACAAGCATTTATTTCAATAAAATAAGCATTAATTTATAGCATCACTCAAAGTGTCTAAAGTCTAAGTCAGCAAAATGGGTTTTTCAACTCTGACTTTGTCTTTGAACTAGTTTGATAGAATCATTCGTCTTGCGCCAGAAGTGCCTTGCACTATTAAAGAGGTTAAAGTGGTTTTCTTCCTTACACTAAATACAGTCATTCAGTCACAATAGTCAAGACTTTGCTACGGAAGCTAAGAGACTAATGTAGCTAAGTAATGGAAGTTAGTACCCCACCAGGCTAATATCATGCTTTTGAGGAAAATGACACAAGTAAGAGTTTTCAAATAACAACCTCAAATGTTCTGTTGCTTTTATACAGTATTTGCAGAAACTAAATGTGCTTTAATATTAGCAGTTCCTTCCACCAAAATAAGTAGTAGCCTTTTTTGTTACAGATGAAACTGTTGCAATATCAGGTTCAGCTCAGCTTACTCAGTATTTGCCAAATTGACCTGGATGTTGTTTTGTCCCAGTCAGACTATAAAGCATTTACAGCCCATCTTGTTTGCCAAATTTTATTCTGTTTCAGTTTGTCTAGTTGTTCTACAGCTGCAGACTGAAAACCTTGCTTATGGGCAAGAACAGGTTTAGAATTTGATGTAATGCTGCTGTACATGCTGGAGGTCAAATCAAAGTTATTCTAGGAACAACACCACCTGGCAGTTATTTCCAGTCATACAAGACCAGACTCCTATCTGTCTGAACATGGAGAATGCTAAAATCTCAAAATCGAAGGCCACATTACCATTTCAAAAACATATTTGAAGTAAGTGGCAAAATCTGACAAAAACCTCACAAATAGTTTGTAGCATTTGGCTCAGATAACACATACAAAGGTAGGTGTTCTCAGGTAGTTGTAGCACTGCACTTCCATGGATCTCCACAACCAAGGAGGTTGGGTTCCCACTCATGGCCTTTACTAGCAATCTGATTTGCTCTTTTTATTGAAGTGTGTCTTGTTCAGCATTACTAGCTTTCCCATTCATTTTCCAACCAGTGACTGGTCTCCCTTCTTTTAATGTCTCTGTAAAATAATATCTCATAGAAATTATCTGAAGTATGCATTTTCTGTTTTTGACTTGTAGCAATGGCTAGCTGTAGAACGAGTCACTACCAACCGGCTAACCACTTCCTATTTCTTCCATTTTATCAAAAACATGACTGCAAAACTCTAGAGGCCATGAATGACTCTTCAATTAATAGGGGTAAAGAGTGATAAATGGCTAAAAATAAAATGTTAACGTCCTCTAACTCATATAGGGCTAAAGCACTCAAAATTGTTACGGCAGTGTTGAAATATTTTATGCAATAGGAGCCCATTTGGGACTCATTTTGGACTTTGGGAGCACCCTCTAGTGCCTGACCAACCTGGAAGACATTATTGAGTTGCAGTTCTCACTACACATTCGCTATCACTGGAATGATACAGTTCTTGCGATCATAAATAACAGCACTACTCGAATGCTTCTCAACCAATCAGATTGTGTTGTTTCAACTAATTGTTGTTCAATTTGTTGTTTAATCTTTTAATACAGGTTAATTGGCTCAGCAAAAGTCTATTTGAAAGACCTATCAAGCGGACAAGTGAAGTCACTCTCTTCAAAAAACTTGCCCTTAGTCAGTGAAAGTGGCCAGAATATTGGAGTAAGTGTTTTTATTTATTTATTTATTTTATTTATTTTTTTTTCCACTTTTTGTTCTTATTTGGTATCTCATTATTTACACTACCATTCAAATGTTTGGAACCACAGTTCTCAGTAATATAGAACAAATTTTGCATAACATGTACATTAAGATATGTGTATGTGTATGTATATAAGTATATATGTGTATGTATATTAAGAACTAACTTAAGTAATATCCAGAATACCTCTTATTTGAAAAGTGGTCAAGCTGTGCAAATAGCTATTCTCAATTAATTAATGACAAGAAATTACTATAAATAAATAACTACAGTTTATTATTTAATAAAAGTTTTTCATTGTTCACAAAATACTTTAAATTGTGAACAAACCACTGGTTTATGTTTTGGTGTAGATTGGATTATAATCTACACTGTATCATTACAAGTTATTACTGAATAACAACTATTGTTATGACAGTAAGTTCCAAACTGTAGACTTGAAGTGTGGAAAAATTAAATAAGGTCTGCTTTCCACTTAAAGCACAATTAGAGAGTAATTGCATGTTCAATTTTGAAGTAGTAAACACTTTTGTGTGAATTCTACAGATTTTTCAAACTTGCTCAATTACTGAGATGTAAGCAAAGTCATTCAGGGTGGTTGGATGTGAAATAGTTCATTGTAGAGAAACGTACCAGCTCAGATTTCTTTAATAGTGGTGATAGAAACCAGGGGTTGCAATGTCTACTAAATTATAATGCAATTTCATTTACTTTCCAAAATAAATAGTAAACCTACACATATCTGCTCAGTTTTTATGTGTAATGATGATAGGGAAACATAGTGGTAAAACAGAAAAAATATGTTTTCTCTGGGGACTATTTTGCCTCACAACACCCTACATGTACTTCTCCACCATGAACACCAACATGTCAATAACCACATGTCAATTTGTGAGGTAGCTTTTCAATAGAATGCTTTGGACATCTGGTTCCTATCAGCACTGCTGTGTACAGTTCTGACTTGACCAGCTTATCTATAGTGGTGCATTTCATATCAAACTGCTCTGAATGACTTTGTTTACATTATAATGAATTAATTATGCAGACATTAGCAGACAAAAATTGGTGGAATTCTCCATTACAGGTAATCTCTACTTGCAGTACTGGTAGGCCACTAGTGATTAGATAATTGTGACTTGCATTTTCACTTATAGCCAATGAGGACAAACATCATTTAAAGATTCCATGTAATTTCATATTTAATTTCATATTTATTCAAAAAGCCGAACTGTCCTTTGTACTACTTTTAGGCCACTATTGATCTGATTATTGGGTATGAACCACCAGCCAGTGCTGTTCCAAATCCAAAGGATCAGCAAGATGGCAGCGGAGCAGGAAATACAGGTATGCTGTCTTACATTCAGACTCAAACCAGCCTTGTTTGTCTTTTTGTGTAATTGATTTTGCTGTGGAGCATGGAGCAGATGAATATACCTGTAAATGGGCAATATATGGATATATCAGTTGGACCTGAGCAACTGTTTTGGGCCAAGAGCCACTTTAATCCCCCATGGAATGTGGTTTTACATGTGTTCAAGTTTTTCTACTTTGAAATTGCACCAAGTACTAAAGACCAGCTATCATTTTGCAAACAGATTATTTCCACCCCACTCCTGGTGACCCCACACTATGTATATTTTTGTGCTTTGTCTCATCTAGCACACCTGATTGAATTCATTAGCCAATAAACAAGCTCCTCGTGGGCTGGGTCAGGTGTGTTGAGTAGGGAAAACACAAAAGCACTGGGGTTGGGAACTCCTGTATTATTCACAGACAGCTCTCTCTATGCATATTACACCAAGGGCCAGTTTTCATAATATAGTATAAGTCATGGACTAAAATGCATAACTGTGGTGATTCATCGTGGTAAATCTAGTTTAGTGCAGGTTTAGACTCATTCTGCATATGTGAATCTGGCCCTTAGTAGTTTTTCCCACTGGCTTTTGTGCTCAAGTGCTCTCGGATCTTAAATATTAGCTACTAGTGAAGGTTATGATTCACTGTGTTGGTTAAGATGGGGAAACAGGGAGCAGGCTCGTTTCTTGCTATGAGTGGCACATACCCGCTTAGGGCTTCATGCCATAGGGTCACTGCAGGCATGTAATTTTTTTTAGTATTTATTGTTTGTATCTATAATGATATTTGCAGTGAAAATATGATGATCTTTTTTTTACTTTACTTCCATGTGTGTATTTTATTTATACGGCTAATTTAGTAGCTTCAAAATTACTTTTCCCTTAAGCAGTATGTAATTATTATTGTTTTTCCTGATAAGAGTTAACTAAGTTTTTACTCTTCATAATTTTTTGTAGCAGAATAATATGAGTGGGATGACTTTGGTTTTAGAAGGGGATTTGGTGGGGCAGTTGTGGAAAATATCATATTGTGGTGTTTTCAGTATATGAAAATACAGTTATAGACAAATGTTATTCTGATATTATACCATGTACGTATGTGTATATTTTGTATATACATATATTTTTCTATTAAATAATCAGTCAGCTCTGTATTCAACCAATGATAGTCATATTTAGCTAATTAGTCAAATGTATTATTATTATTATTAGAATCAGTAGTAGTAGTAGTATCATTAGTATTATTATCCAGAAACAGAAAACTGTGCACTCTACCTTTATCTTTTCCGTTTGGTTTTTGCAGCCAGAATGTAAAAGTGCTGGCAACTCTACTGTAAATACCAAAATTTTCTCAATAATCCTGAAGAAATGTGACTAACTACCTATAATAATTACCCATTAACCAAACTCAGATTTGACAAAAATTAAAAAACTAAAGACTATAAAAAGCTATAAAAAGTTTCTTTACCTGATCAGAACTGTCTGTGTGTTTCAGATATACAGTCTATGGTTTCAGACCGCACAGTGATTGTAACCATAGTAATGTAAATAACCCTATGGGAGCAAGCTTTTTAAGCTTTAATTTTCTAGCAGGGGTCAGACTTTGATTCAATGTAAGATTACGGAGGGAATTCATTTAACACCATGGTAACCGTGTCAAAACTGATGCCATCTTCTTTACCAGCTTCTTTTTCAAACAATACAATAAAACAGAACATTAAAAAAAAATGGCGAAATAAAAGAACATGTCAGCTTTGTGTAACCCCGGTTGTAAATGTACTAGTGACCAACACAAGTAAGAACTGCCAGTCTTCTTGGGAATAACACTACTTGACATGCATGAAGCTTATAATGTAGCTTTGTCCAATTTTTATAATCCTAAACTCTCAAAAGTGTTAAATATTAGTATTGGTGCTGCACTGCGTCTATAATGCAGACCTGGTTGATACAGTGTAGTGGGTAACTAGTCTGTCCTCCACACTGCAGACAGGGGGTCCGAAACCCCGACTTAGGCGAGCACACAATACCAATAAGAGTCCTTGGACAAGATTCCTAACACTGCATTTGCCTACCTCAGGAAAAAAAAAGATCATATTATAAGTTGCTCTGAATAAGTGTTGTAAATGTTCGCCTTTTGTTATGACAGATTTATTTCCAAATAAGAGTGTACCTGACAGCCATGCATGCTGTGACATTTACATTTTCTATTTCACACCAAACCACTCTGAATGACTTTGTTGACATACTAACCATTTAATCATGCACATATTTAAAAAAATCGGTGATTTCCCACTCAAGAGCAGAATGGGATACCTTGGACACTAACTAACAGAACATCAGTTTTATCAGTAGTTACTTTGAGAAAGTTAGCATTCATTCAGTTCTTTAATACATTAGATAAACAAAAGGATGAGAATCATTTTTCAGTCAGTTGGGTTGAGAAAAATACAGTTATGGGATCTATGAAAATGATGGAAGAACTTTCAGTATATACAATGACATCTTTAGAGGGAAGCGCTCAGTAGGTTGTTGATCTCAACGATATGCATCACGACGACAAGTTTTTCATGAGTTTTAATGATTTGGAATAGACAAAAAAAACTTGTTGTGCCACATATAAAACATACTATCAAAATAATAATAATAATAATAATAGTAATAATAATAATAATAATAATACTACAACAACAGTTATTTCTGTTCAATGTTTTACAAACTGCACTGCACTAAACTCAGTTTAGGCCAAATTATTCTCACTTTCTAATGAAACATGTAGTTAGTCAGTGTTCTATAAGTACTGACAGTATTCACAACACACTCAGAATAGCGTATTTTGACATAATTTATCTAACGATAAATTGTTGTCATATTGCCCAGCCCTACTTGAGCTGTAATAATGACATTTATCGTGATTATTTGTACGACAGTATTCATCAGATATTTTATGATTGTAGCAGGCCATATGTTTTTTTATTTCTCTTCTTGATGATTTTGATGAATGCAGGCGGTGTTGATGGAGGAGATGGAGAAGATGCTACAGATATGGGGGGTGCACTATCCTCCACTCAGCAGAACCAGAGACTCCAGTGGAGAACAAGAAAACAACAACGGCCTTTATCCAATAAACCTCAGGATTTCCAGGTACTTCACAGTGATTCATGATGATGAGGATTTTACGTATTGTCACTGTCCAAAACCCCTCACAAATATCTAAATTTTTTGGATTTTTTTGTTTCTGCATCATTTGAGTACAGCAGCTGCCCTTTATTTTGTATGGAAATGTCATGGTGAATAGACCAATAGCAATGTGCTATTGGAATAAAAGTGCTTGGAATAAAATCTCCTCACGTTAACTTGCATTAAAAGTAAACATTTTTGCCTTCTCATGTAAAGTTACCAATTTGCAAACATTTTTTTTGTTTTGTTTTGTTTTTTACATCGATCATACCTTACAGCAATTTGACTTGATTACACTTCTTTAATGATACTTTGAATTGCAAAATCAAGCCATAGTTCAATTTGATTATTTTGGCATAATTTGGACTTAAAAATATGCTGAATATACAAAGTGACTGGAGGAACTATTTACACAGTTGTAGAGTATAGACAGTAAAATCATAAAATCAATGTTCTTTGCTTTCTCAAAATTCTTTCTTAAAAAAAATTCTGCATTGGACAAAACAATAGTTGCATATTCTTGATTATAATTGATTATAACGTTCCAAAATCACTTGAAACCTTCAGATCAAAGCATGCTACATTTTCACGTCCCTAATGATGATGCTATTTATTCCCATCAAAGTTCTTTATTACCACTTCTCTTTTTTTATTTTTGAGACTGAAGTTCAGCCATTTTTAAAGTACGTACCTTATTCTGTATGTTGTGAGGTGAGTAATGCGACAGATCCCTGTCTTTTTCATGATCTAGATCCGGGTCCGGATCATTGAGGGTCGCCAGTTGCCAGGAAACAACATTAAGCCTGTTGTCAAAGTAAACGTGTGTGGAGATACCCACAGAACTCGCATCAAAAGAGGAAATAACCCATTCTTTGATGAGGTACAAATAAAAAACAAATTAAAACATATTCTGACAAATTCAACATTACTGTATGCAGTTCAGTTTGATGTAGTATATAAACACTGTTAAATCACTTGTTACTGCAGTCTGTAGTGCATTCACACTGAAATGGACACCAAATGTACTTTAATGCATTTAAACTATTGAATTCAGGGATTCAAATCTAGTTTTCTTTAAAAAGTGCAAAGATATTGTAAATTGTGCAGTATATCGAGTTGCTTCCACACTGGCTGAATGCAAGTTATCCACCCGGATGTATAGCCAACCATTACATTTACAAACATTCTGATTTGGTTTTTTATTGTCTTCTTACTCTTTGCAGATGTTCTTTTACAATGTCCACATGCTGCCCTCAGAGCTCTTTGATCAACATGTCAGCATACGGGTAAAAAAAGACAACTTTCTGGTCAAATTGCTGACCATTTCAACACACCATTCTTATGTCCTTGGACACCACACATGTACTGATGGAAATGTCCTGCACTTAATATACTAGCCCTTGCAGTTCATTGTAATGTTTTAAGTATGTGAGTATAAATTGTCTAGAGTTTGTGGGTAGATTTGCATTGCTAACTGTATTAGTTAACGTAGTGCTGTTCTCTCTCTCTGCAGGTGTATAACTCATCATCTCTAAGGGCCGACAGCCTCATGGGAGAGTTTAAGGTATTTAAATCCGGAGTCAGTATATATGTTCTATGTTCCTGTATCCGCTGCATAACGGGTTTAATATGAATTATAATGTGCCTCTTGCATGCTTTCTCAGATTGATATTGGATACATCTATGATGAACCAGGTGTGTTCCAGGAATTCCTTATTACAGCTACAACTCAATTTGCATAATTTCCATGTGTGCTTTAATTAAACAGCGTTGTTGTGTGTGCTTTTTGTGTGTGTACAGCTCACTGCGTCATGAGGAAATGGCTGCTCTTAAATGACCCTGACGACTCAAGCTCTGGAGCGAAGGGCTACCTGAAAGTCAGCATGTTCATTGTGGGGACAGGGGACGATCCTCCGGTACTGTTTTTGCCCAATTCTCTCAGCAGAGACCCTCAATATAAATAATCACATAATTACCTAGATATTTGTGTCCAGTTGTCAGATCTATTCATATCATGTTTATATTCTTTTCAACTCCTTAGATGGGAAATACACCATTTAATTTTCTACATAGTTAAATTGTTGAGACATATACAAAGTACAAAGTACAGCTGTGCAGAACTTGGAACCATAGACTGTATTATTGAAAGTAATAAATACATTCTGATGAAGCTTATTTTGCCTACTCATACAGCTATAGCAAAATACGCCACAGTGTTTTTTTTTTGTTTAGTTTAAAATAATCCAACAGTTAAGTAAATTGTATAAATGAATACAGAAAAAGAGTTACAGTCAGGTACATCCCAAGATCTTCCCCATTGCTTCTTATGTTGGGTCCGGTCACAGTCTTTTTGTCTGTTTGGATAGGTGGAGAAAAGGGATCGAGACACTGATAGCGATGATGTGGAGAGCAATCTTCTGCTGCCAGCTGGAGTTGCTCTGAGATGGGTCACCCTGCAGCTGAAAGTGTTCCGGGCTGAGGACATCCCCCAAAGTAATTCAGTTATTCTTCACAGCCCTCAATTATCAACCAGTGCTTCTCTTTGAATCACTTAGCTCACTATGGATTTTCACAAATATTCACAATCCTGCTGCAGCCCCAAAAACTATTTGAATATTTGTACCATACCAAAAGTTCATTGTATTAAGAAACAAAATGTCAAACCTGGTGGCATTTATTTTAATTCGAACGTCTCAAGACTACAGTTTGGCAAAGTGTGCTTTCGAAAGGTGGCTGGTGAGTTTCAGATCTTTATTGTTTGAGCAATTTTCTTTGCAGTCATCTGCAGGTTTACATCCAGACTGCCTTTGTACATTTCATGATCCCATCAATGAACTTGAATTTGTTAATTTAGCTAATTATATGCGTTAAGTAACAGAAAATAAGGGCTTAAAAAAATATTCAACATTATCAATAATGTCAATAAAAAATCGTTGCCAGAGATTTCCATTGCTGATTTTTCATTCATATTTTCAAAGTGATGTTCAACCTAATTAACAACAAGCTTGAGAGGGAAACAGTTCACTTATAGTGTCATACCTATGTGAGCAAATAACAAAAGAAAAAGAACAAAGTCTGGGAGCATTTTCTTAAAATAAAGCCTAAAGTAGTCGCATACAACATCAGAAGTGCAATGTTACCTTCGACCACCAAAAAAGAAAACATGCTAGTGTCAGTTATGAAGAACAATGAGTGAATGGGTGAGTCTGAAGTTACGAAAGTGAATGTAACTGCTGCACTATTTTAGGCGGAATGTAAAATTCGAATAAGAAGCTGGCAAATAGAAGGCCAAATTTAACCTCAGAAGAAATGATAGCTTTTCCTCTATGTCGGTGTTTTGACAAACTGACCTGCTTCTTGAGGACGTGTAGTTCATACTGAGCTGATTTGTCAGAATGAGCTAGCATTATACAAACATTATGCAACAATACAAACATCACTAAAGCTCATCATATTACATTACTAACGTTAGTCACTTGATTATTCTACATCATATCAGTTTCTGTTAAGTAGAAGTATTTAGCAGCTACTTCTGAAAACTTTCAAACATTCAGCAGTTTATCCTGTCACAGCATTGCATACATAGGCTAATTAACAACTGCTTAATTAGTTTAAAATATAGCTCATTTTGTAGAGATGAAATTGCCATCTGCTTGCTCTGGAAACCTAGTCACACAGAGCTCGTCTAGTGAACTAGCATGTTAAAATGTTAAACCAGATAAATAATGCTACAGCCTAAGGAGCCTGAGAAACTATAACGTTAGCTACATATTTATTATAATATCACTTATTTTAGCTATTACTTATTACTTAATGTTGCTCAAAATTATGAGCAGGCTTAAACAAAATGCCACATTTTTTTCTGTGGTGGTGAATTACCTCAGAACAGTACCTCAGGTTGTCAGAACATTGTAGCGTATTTTATTCAGGCCACATTTAAGCCGATCATTTGATTTTTAGTCAGTTAATTCTGATGAATAATCAAATATCAAAATATTATATTATTGCAGTCCTACAGAACACATTAACATCGAAGCTAATAAATGTGACTGGTAAATGCGCTCACACGTGAGTTGTTACTAAGGTAACCGCTGTGAATAACAAATGCAATTCTGTGGATGGGATCGGGATTAGGGGTGTGTTATAACAGGTTGAAACACGCTTTATAACATCGGTGTAAATGGGCGGGGCTAAACAGCTGTAGATCATATAGGTGGATATATGTAAATATATGTAAATATGACATCACAAAAACAATGATTTCAAAACATCCTGTTTGTGCAGCTTAGTTTCAGTATATAACTGGAGAGTGAATGGTATGTTTTGAAATTTAAGCAGTGTTTGTACTGTATCAAACTCTATTATTTCAAAATAGCAAAGATTTTTTGGTTTTTCAGTTATATGGGACCTTTCATATTACATAAAAAGTCTAAATGCACAAAGACAACTATGGCAGACCCATGTAGCCTAGTTATATAAACGTATTTGTGATTTCTGCTTTATGTATTATGTATAATTATCATATCGGTGTGACTATGAAGTCCTCCCTCAAAATGTACTGATAATGCTCTCCATTAGCTTTTTGTTCTGTAATGCGAAAAATCTTCTTCTAGTGGATGACTCCATCGCCCAGTCTCTGAAAGCAGCATTCGGTGGGGAAAGCACTACAAAGAATCTGGTGGATCCATTTGTTGAAGCTTGGTTTGCTGGCAAAAAGGTATGCCTTCAGTTCAGTGGTCACTTTTCCACATCTGAAAAATCTCTGGTTATTGTGTATCTACGGTCTTCGTTTTTTCCCCCTCTCTTTAGCTGTGCACAAAAATAATTGAGAAGAATGCGAACCCTGAATGGAATCAATTGCTTAATCTGCAAGTTAAGGTAATATTATGTGACTTTGCTTAACATTGCTTCAGCGGTCTGTGTAAAAGTTACATTCCCCTGAGGAGATTACATATAAGATAATTTGTTTACATAAGGAAGAGGAAAAAGCAAAGGAAAATGAGTTAAAGAACAGGATTTTCCAGAACTGTAGTAAACAAAAATGATTAAAAGATTTAGAGATGGGACTCCTAACAACCACCTGCAAGACTAGGTACACCACCAAATCTGTTACCATCAGATAAACAATACTTAAAGCCTTCATCATTGAGAGAGAGAGGGGAAATTCAAGCTCCACTCTTACTTCAGATCTGAAAAATCCCACAGGTGTTTCTTTGCACCCTTACACTGTGAGAACACAACACTATGATTTTGAAAGGATGTGTAGCTGTCAAAAGCACTTGTGTGGGGAAAATAGACAAAAAAAGAGAGAAAGAAGCTGCTGGTGTTTTCATTGGCCACCCCAGAATTTGTTTAGGATTTCTTGGATTGTGAAAAGAAGAAAATTTAACTAACCCCTAAGACTGAATTTTGGAGGTGTGAAAAAATATCCCTGCAGATTTCTTTGAAAAACCAAAAGCAACTCTCCCAAAAAAGACAGAAATAAACGAAGGGTAGTCTCTGATTTTTCCACAGTGTTATTTCTGTCACATATAAATAGCAGAACCCACATATTCTCCTCTTTCCATAGTTTCCATCCATGTGTGAACGGATCAAACTGACTGTATTTGATTGGTGAGTTCATTTGAGACCTTTAATATTACATTATTACTAAGCTCAATGCCAGGGTCATATATAAACTTTGTTCATGACCAATAGAAATAGAAATGGTCCAAAATACATTTTTAAAAATCTATTTACATTAATGTACAATCAAGTTTAGAATGTTTTTTTTTTCTGTCTCATGTGAAGTTACCAATTTGGAGACTGAAGGTTTTGTTAGAACAGTAAGAACATTCTGGGCAGGTACCTCTAGGCTTGTAGAGGAGATAGGAAAATTTAGCTCAGTGTAATCTTTCTTTGGGATTCTGTCATAAACTTATTTTCCAGGGCTGTGTAATGGTGGAGTTTGAGCTGGTCATGGTCAATGTTAGAGCTGGGTGGATCCCGGCAGGCTGTATGAGTCAGTGCACTGCACCCTCCCACCTTCTACCACAGAGCATTCCTCTGCTAAAGCCCACTGAGAGAACTATGGAAAACCTGAGGAGATCCACAGCCTGCACTGTGGCTGCTTCACATGTTGAGACGTTTAAGCACCAATGTGTCTCAATCCCTTCCCCCCACTTTAGGGATCGTCTGACAAGGAACGATGCCATCAGCACCACGTACTTGGATCTGACCACAATAGCGTCCTCTGGTGATGAAGTTGAAGGTATGAAACACTGGCTGAAGACAACCTGAATTGTCAGTACTCTATGTATGTTAAGGGTGGGTGATATGACATCAATATGTCACAATAATTGACAACATTTTTACAGCATACAACATTTAATCACAAAGTTAAGTTTTGTTAACAAGTTGGAACAAACATAATGCACCAGCCACACATTTTAACCGCATTTTCACAGTACCCATAAAATGTCTACTGGTTATGGAAGTCCCTCAGTTGAACTTTGCATTTTTTTTCTTCCATAACACTGATAGAATCTGTTAAGACTTAGATGGAAATGTGTAAGATTCTCAAAACCAGAAAAATGTGTGTTTAAATGCTGTTTTTTATTGTTGCAGTCATACATGATTATTTGATACAAAGAAAGGCAGTTGTGCTGTCTGTTTTATTTCAGCATGGCCTGTGTGTGTTGCTTTCAAAGCAGGGGGTTCTCACACCTCCTTCTTCGTCCCTCATTGCTCTCTAGCTGCTCAACAATAGTCATGACAATTTACACAGAGAGCCAACAGTGTCCTAGTTCAGGGTTTCTCAACCTGTGGGCCGTGAAGCACTCTCTAGTGGTCCATGGGCCTGAACTCGGAGGGGAGGCAGTAGTTTGTAGTGGGCCGGTAGAGATGTATAAACAAAAACCCCGCAGTTGCAGGCTAATTAGACGTCATCAGTTTGAGACAATGCAGCTGCGGGCGCGCAGTGCAGTTAGCTAGGAACAGATACGTTCCTCATGGCGTTTCTTCTACCTTGTTCGGTGCGGACCTATCAAACTTTTTTCTTTAGTTCACTCCGTTCAGATGTGTGTGAACACTCCACCCGTATTCGGGTCTGAAACAAACAGCTGAAACCCATGGGTCTCAGTCTGCTTCCAGCCGAACCCTATTCAGTTCACTGCTGGTGGGATGCATTTTATGGTGAAACGAGGGAATTCATCAGTAGAGCCGACTTTTCTCTTCTTCTAGCAGCACGTCAGCGCTGTGCCGTTAGCATAATCTGCCTCTTTTAAAGTCTGACTTACTGCTTTAATGTCGTCCCTGGAGCTCGAGCTGCAGCTGATAAAAATGCGAAGATCTGTGTTTGATTTCTGGCTGAGCATCAGCGACCTGAGTAGTTAAACTCAACTTGATAAACTAATGACAAAGAAGCAGATATCAAGTAAGGTTTATTATTATTGTTGATTGTAGTGATCGACGCTAATCCAAAAGCGTGAGTGGCGTGAGGTTGATTTCAAATGAGGCGTTAAAACCCTCAAAACATGTCCAGACCAAACAGTTACTTCTGTGGGAGCCACAAGAGTATTTTCAGTGAAATCACAATGGACTGCAGCTCCAAATCACACATCTACATCTACCTGTTTTCTTTTTCCCCTTTTTTGACATCTCTGCAAACGTGTTTTTTAAAACATGTCATGGTTTTTAACATAACTGCAAATTTTGTTTTTTGTGATTGAAGTGAAATGGACGATCTGATCTTTTTCAGGTGCTAATTCACAGGTTTTCAGAGTGAGCAATTAAGAAAAAAAACTTTTAAAAAACTTTTTAAAAAAGTTGATTTTAGTTTTTCTGTGGGCCGCTATGCTTTATAGTTATAAACAGGTGGGCCTTGGGGTGAAAAAGTTTGAGAACCCCTGTCCTAGTTAATCTGATAATTAAATTACATTTTTTAATTAAAAACATCAAAGTTGCTTTCCATTCACCCAGTGGAACGACCACTAGAGGGCTTACAAAAAGAGATAAAAAAAAAAAAAAGGCTATGGAAAAAGTCTAGATAAACTGAATCAGATGGAGGAAACAAATCAAGTAGTTGAAAAGTAGTTGAAAAGAAATAAATAGAAATTTAAGCTATTGGCATAATGAGCTGACATCCAGTCAGCTACTTGTCACTATGCAGTGTGTAGCCTTTATTATAAAACTGGATATTTCTGATTCTGAAATCTAATGGGCTGAGCTGTGTTTGAAGCCGTTAACATACTCAGTATAAACACACCTATGACTACCTCACATTAACTGAATTCTGTATTTCTGCACCAACTCACACAATCTCTTATGCTGCTAATAGAATATTATTTTTTTACTCTAATGCTGCTCACATGGACCACAAAGTGTAATGATGACATAAGAACCCATTTTTTGGTTAAAATGAGGAACTGACGACTTATTTTCTTATTTAGAACTAGGCAGGTCAGCTACCTAAAAGACCAAAAGATAGCAAACTATATGCACTACGTTGGGAGCAGGGAGCCATTTGAGATTCATCCCCAACATGGGAGGAGGGACATATAATGCCATTAGCTTAGTGCTAAGTAAGTGGAAATCACATAGAGGCGCTAATAGAAATTAGCATTATAGGCAAGGTTTGGTGAACAAAAAGTACTTATAAAAGGAAAATTTTTGCATTAACCAGTGTTATATTGTGATATGTTTGTTATTAAATGCAACAAAAATGATAAAAAGTTAATGAAATAGCTGCAGTATAAACTGATGGCCAACTGAACATTCTCCTCATTCATCCATTCTTCTCATTAATTTCTTGGTTGAATAATTGTTTAGCTCAAATATTATTAATATGTAATTGTTAATTTTATGCCACTCCACTTTGGCTACTTAGCTATCTTGCTATCTAGTTAGCCTAACTTAGCTGACTTGAAAAGATACTGCACTGTCTTGCATGCACAAACTTACAACATAATATTACATAAATTCATGTGTAGAGTCAAGAAAATCTTCCAAATTTCTCTTGATGCATTAGCCATCCTGTTTGTGAGTTTAATTGCTTAATACTAGTTGTGTAATATAGTAATATAGTGTATTTGCGCAGTTGTCTACAATTACACAGAATCATGCAGGATAATGCACGTATATGTTTCTCTGTTGACTGTGAAAATTGGAGCAAAAAGGCTAGTAAAAGCTGATCGCATTAGCTTCCTTACTAACAAATGTAACCTTATGAACTGTACAAAATAATAACATGCTATTCCTTTCAAAAGCACTTATTGGTGATGTTATTGCTTGCTGACTTTCACCTGGAAGAGTAAATCATTTGCTAAAGTGTCATTAGCTTCAAAGACAAATGTAAAGAGCACAGTTCCAGCTTTCTAGTGCCATAGTACTTTGAACGGTGGAAAGAAAATATCCTGAAGTTTACATGTTGGTGTGGTTTATCACAATAACAATTGAATTTATCACAATGAAGATCAACATACTGTCATATTGCCCCCCCTAATATACAGTACTGCGCAGAAGTCTTAGACAGCCATGAAAATTGTTTAAAAGTATTTATCTTAGCAGTAACATTAGAATAATATGAGAAAAATATAAAAATTACATTTAAAAAAAAAAAAGTTTTGGTTCCTAGCTTTCTAATTAGGTACACTCCAGTCATTTATAGTTTTGTTCAGTTCCATCAGCAGCACACCTGATTTGGTTGAATGAAGAATCGATTAGGTAAACTATTATGGTAACTGTTAGGGGTGCGGGAAAAAATCGATTCTTAGACGCATCGTCATGCGGACGTGAACGATTCTGAATCGATTCACAAATGTCAAAAATCGATTTTCTAAACATTTAATTTATAATGTAATGTTGACGGAACGTAAAAGGCAGAACTTGAAAGTGGGTAAGTGCAGCGCCCGGCCAGTCTGTGGCGGCACATGACAAAAACACAACAGGATGAGTGAGAAATCCGACCGGCTCCCTCTGCTAATGCAGAGGGAGCCAGGTTAGATCAGGAGTCACAACACAAATGATAGGAAGAGCTATTTTGTCCTTTCAACATCAAAAATCAAACCACATCAGGAGCCACAACATTTATGTCCAGTATGTCTCAGTATGTGCTAGTATAGGCTAAACAATATAAACGAGAGCGCAGATTTACCCTACTCTGCTTTAAGCTTTAGCTTTAACCGCTTTCCTCCCCTTTCCGACAGGAAAATTTTCCTCAAAAGTTCAATAGTTTCCTCAAATGTCTCTCAGCGTTCGACTGTTTTCCGAGGCTGAATTCGCTTCTTCTCCAGCTTCTTGTTCAAATTTTCCCGTTCCACCTTAAATTCTGACTGAGGCGCCGAATGTAAATGCGGCATCATTTAAGGTGGAACGCGAAAAATTCGAACAAGAAGCTGGAGAAGAAGCGACTTCATCTTCGCAACTGTTTAGTGTTTGAGAGTCTCTTGTTGCAGATTTAACGTACCAGGAAACCAACTGCGCTGCTTATAAATGCGAATAACGCATCGTTTCTAAGTGACCTGCAGTCTGCACGTTGCGAAACAGGGCTTTTGCGCTATGTTGCACACGCCCCGTCTCGAAAATATTTTACTGACACAGCGACCCCCCCCACCTCCCGTACAACGAGACCAAAACTGAAGTTATAAAATCACTGAAATAAACGGGTAGGACGACTGTAACGTGCATCCATTACCACTGGATCTTATTTCACCGTAACTGCGTATTTTATTACAGATGAGTGGCAGCAGCGTCTCCTGCTCTGAACAAGAGCAGTGAATGCGCCTTCTGCAGGGAGATTCAGTCAAAAGAGGCCCTGAATATTCTGTAATAACTTTTCCTAGGACGAATCAATCTGAACGAAACAACGTGCAACGTGCTCCTCAGTATATTGAGCTTCGAACAAGCCGGGATGCCCATGCGTCGGAGCAATGAGGTAGGCGCCGGATGGCCGTTGTGACATTTAACCGCCGTTTGCAACTAATGGGAGCATTCCCCCGTACCCCTTCATGTGTCTGGCAGAAAACGGAGATCACTTCCAGCATCACATGTAATGTAGTAGATTGCACATACGTCAAAGTATGTAGTGTATTTTTTTTGGTTCAGATTGCTTCATCCTAATGGGAGTTACAACAGAATATTCGGGGCCTCTTTCGAG
>JAILXH010141278.1:0-16941 GCA_023558415.1 Piaractus mesopotamicus
TAGTCTTTAGCCAGGACTTCAGCCTAGTTTTACATCAGGGCAAATATTAAAAGCAAAGTCTTGATGGTTAAAATCAGCCACATGATGTTAAGTTACAATTACAAGCACTCTACTGACCAAACCAGTAAAAAGAAATATCTAAGACAATAACTGAAAAGAATTACATTTTTGTAATGAAAAATGAATTATGTGGAGGACAAAGGTAATCACACAGTCTAAAGACATGCAAGACAAGCAAGACATGTACCGCATACGAAACATTACACTTGTTTTTGTATCTGACCTGTTTTTTAAAAGGGGTGTGTTTGTGTATTTAGTCATGTGCAAAAGTTTAGGTGTGCCTGGTCAATTTAATTGATTATTCATTTGCTGAATTTAACATGAAAAAAATGAAACATAAAATATGTCCTGTGCAAAAGTTATTGCACATTTTCTATTTTATGTCCAATATGATAACCATATTAATGATTGATAAATGTGATAAACAGAAATTGTGCACTAAAATTTGCAGGAAAATGCCTCATTTAAGTTTTAAGTAGAGGATGTGTTACTTATTTACACTTAGAAACTCAACAAGACATATAATTTAACTGGGCGGGTGTTCAAACTTTTGCATACAACTGCATATGTGAGTGCTTGACCAGGAGATGAGGCAGCTCCTAAAAGCATTCCACATTCCATAAGGGAGAAAATAGTGAGAAAAGAAACAGACATTTAAAACAGTCACATAGGGGCACAAGGTCGATCATTAACCATCAATCATTTTCGTCCCTTTGTAATATAGTCCTAATGACTCTCCTCTAAACCCTCACCTCTTCCTAAATTCTGCAGTGTCTAGACTACTACGTAGCCATGTTTCCTAATAGTAGTAGTAGTATTGGGACTTGTTTGGGGATGTTTTTTCTGTAGCATGTTCTGTTATAACCATCAGGAAAACCATGAGCTGCAGATCCTGTTTTTCAGAGAGTCGCTCCAACATGTTTCCTTCCAGAATCTCTGCTCTCTCTGCCATGATTGGTCAAAGCATTTATCAGCACATCCAAAACAGACATTTAGCAGAGGGCTGGATTACTTGCAAGAACAAGTGCTTTACTTTTAGCCTCCTGCATCAAGAGTTCAGTCGCAACAGAGTCGCTAATAGCTGTTTTCACATTTATGCGCCGCATTAGTCATTACAGTGCAATTTCTGAGTGAAAACAACACCATATTAAGTGCATTATGAGCTAAATTGCGTAGAAGCAGTAGTGAGTAATAGTATTTATCCAACTAAGTCAGTATTATAGTGACATATAGAAATTAATATATTTGAATGATTTTGACTATGAGGTTTAATTTGCGCTTGTTTGGTGTTTTTCCTTTTTTTTTTAGAATAGTATGTAGCAGTGATGGACACTGATTTAAAAAAGAAAAACAAATATTGGCATATTGGCATATATTGGTTTTGCTTGACACACAGCTACATATATTATGTACCATCTATGTAAAAATCAGAGAACACCCCTCATTTATCTATTTTACACTGAAAACTGCCATTCAGTACAAGTTATCAGTACAAGAGATATTTCTCAGAAGGTTAGATAAAAGATAATCCACTTGCATAAGGAAAGAGAAAGACGAATGAAAGTATGTAAAAAAACAAAAAAAAAAGAACAAAAAAACAAAAAACAAACTAAAAGCAAGTCTCCCAAAGAGAAAGGAAGCTGTAATAAAGGCAAAAGGTGATGACACTAAAAACCAAAACAAAATCATTTTATATGACGTTTACATTTAGTCCTCTGTGTAGTTTTTTGTTAAATATATATGTTCGTTTTTTCCTGATGCTAAAAAATGAATATTTGATGACTGATTTGACTGGAAATCAAATAAATGCAGTGTGGTATCTGACTTTAGCGCAGTACTGTATAACTAAAACACTTAGAAATTTTAAACATGGTGAGTCGTAGCTGTTAACCAACTTGATTTTCAGGTCGTAGTATGACACTATGTTATATAATTGCCAATATTTGAAAGACAGTAACTTTTTTATGTTATACCTAGCACTCCACTGCTTTTTTTTTTTTCTTTGACAAGAGGTGTTCAGGAGGTTTGAAGATGTAGGGTGTTTTTCTGTTCTACCCCCCTCCCCTCTCTTCTCCTCCCCTCTCTACTATCTCTTCAGCGTTCCTCCTACTAGTCTGCTGTCAGTCTGAAAAGTGTTCAATCACAGCACAAGGAGCCACTCCAGATGTCTATGGGATCTGTTGGAGCTACGCTGCTGTTGGCACTGCTGACCTTGCACTGGGCACTGGCTCCAGGTAGGGTGGTTCAGAGGGAAACTAACTAATTGAGCTTTCTCTATCGGTCATCAGACCACAATCTGCTAATATCTGCCTAGGTAGTTGTATTAGCTTTTGCTCTTTTATTTGAAAATTATATTATGAATGAGAGAGGCACCTCTGTTTGTTTATGGTTTGGAGGAAATCAGTATGACTGATTTCATTTTTCTGTCTTGTGAATATGTGTGGGTTTAACCTCACTGTGTTTTATAAAGGCTTTGCAGATGATGGCTGCAGTGGCTTCAGGCATCTTGAAAACGGTCGCACGTTTTTTCGTTATGGGGGGCTGTATGTTACATTCAGTTGTAACCCAGGCTTCAGGATCCATGGCTACCGCACTAGCAGCTGCGTGTCTGGGCAATGGGCCAGAGAGCCACCCCTGTGTGTCGGTCAGTCATTACACTGCATATATTACATTCTTTATGCAGGTTGTTGAATTATGTTCATTTTACTGTTCACAGGCAGTGACCTCACTTCTCTGATCTCCCACCCTAGCTCCAGGATGCCCCAGCCCTGGTGAGATCCTGCATGGCAGCAAGGTGGTTTCCCCCGATGTCTCGGTGGTCCGCTTCACCTGTGACAGTGACTTCAGGCTCTTCGGCTCACCTCTGCTCTACTGCAAAGGGAAGAGGTGGAACGGCACCATGCCTGTGTGTAAAGGTATGTGATCTCTACCAGAGTAAACAGAGTACACTACTGTTCAAAACTGTCACCATTCAGAAGTTCCACTGAATGACTGTTTTCGGCATGCTAGAAATAACAGCATATGTAGTGTTTTGAATGCTGGTATGCTGGTCAACCAGCATGAACATGACCAGTATAAACAAGCGTAAACCAGCTAAGACCAGCCTGGAATCTGCTGTTTTTTTGGCGGTGCATATATAAAGTGACTCTGTTATGATGCCACAACTATCCAAATGAATAGATTTATATAATAAATTAATAGAGTTACTAAAGCAATAGGGTAATAGAGTAGAGATTTACATGAAGCTGAAAAAAACATTTTTAGATATGTCCAGAATGATGAACACAGCTGTACATGATTATATAATGACAAAAAAATCTGTATAAACTGAGAAAGAAATTTTAATAAAGTTAATTTCTAGAATGCCTTGTATTTGAAAAGTGGTGATCATATGAGAGACACATAACCAAGGAATTACTGTAAATAGGTAAATACAATATATTATTTATCATTTAATAACTTCCTGATGACAAAATAATATAGAAATAAAGAAAATATGAAGGCTTTGAATCAAGTTTTGAAAGTTTTGAAAGATAAACTTTACTTTAGTAAGTTTACTAAATAGCTGGGATATTTTTTGTTAAAGTTTGATTTTTTTTTTAACCTAAAACAAAAATTATGACAAGTAAAGAATAAATATTTAAGATTCTGAACTATTTCTTGGTTAGCTTTTAAAGTAAAATTAAGCAGAATTTGGGACAATGACCTTGTTAAGGCCAGTGAATAAAAAGGTCAGACTTCCATTGAAGCACATGTTGAGACGACTCAGACGGACTCATCTGGAGCTTTTGCACAGGCTTGTGGAATCCATAAACGCTGTCATTAAAGCAAAATGGGGATGTACCAAATACTAACCAATTCAAAAAGTCATGCTCAGATTTTGCTTTTCACTCAAATGTAGTACTGATAATATAATTTGTAATTAAAAATGCTGTATTAAATAAAGGAATGCAAAATAAAAGCACTTTCATTAGAGGTCTCAGACCTTTGGTTCCCACTATTTTTAATATAAAAAATTTGATTGCTCTGTCATTTGGAAATGGCGTGGGATGAGGGTGACTGTGTGTCTGGCCAAATTAAATGGGCCATCTTTAGCCTACCAGCCCCACTTTGGGCAGCGCTGGCTTATAGTAGTTTAGTCAGCTCTGTGTAAGTTATTATTGAATAAAATAACAGCAATTGATAATATCACAAGTGATTCCTTTGAATGGTAGCGTATAATTAGGACAATGGAGTCAATTAACCAGACATATTATACACTAATTAACCATGAACTGCTGTAGACATACTTGTAGTACATTTTGTCCAAATTTTATAGATTGAAACTTATCTTGGCAAGTAAGTGAGACAGTACTATTTGCATATTGATTTATATAGTACTCCATGCAAAAAAATCAAATGTACTGAAAACACTTTGGAAAGTCAGTCACTTTGCTAGTTGTTCTGGGCAATAAAACAGCAGTTTTGTGCATGCTTTTGGTGAAAGTGCTCCTTTGAGGAAGTCTGCAGAGTGCTTTTCCTGTAACTCTAATCAGCAGTCACAGCAAATGTCTTGTCAGTTTGTCATTTTGCCACTACAGAGGCACTAGTTTGTTCTGTTTTCAGAGTCTGACATTATGAGCTCGTTCCAGCTGAAGCAGACATCCTTGTTCAAACCCAGTCTGGTGCTGAACCCGAATAGTCTGCCCAGTCTGAAGAGCCATTTCGACGCTATTGCTAACACAGCCGCCAAAGAGACATTTCTGAAACCCTCCCTTCTTGGGGTACCTCAGTCCAACCCCTTCCTAACTGGAGATGTGCCAAAGGTTCCCCGGAAACCTCCAGAAGAAAAAGCTGCTAGGAAACACTGGTCTGATGAAGCCACTACACAAAATAAGAGAGGGACTGTGGGACTTAAAGAAACCAGACTGCACATTGTGAGAAATCCAGTCCAAATGGTAGATCCTCTTGTCCAACCACTACCTGCTGCTACATCGGTGGATACCACAACAGTCTCAACAAATAGTCTAACACCTGCTCCCTTGTTATCAGGGCCTACATGGTCATCTTCTATGGTCGCTCCTACCATAAATGATCATGAAACACAAGTGTCATTTAAACGGTTTGATCAAATGATTTCTCCATCACCCAATGGAAAAGAAGAGAGAGAAAACCATTTCACTTTAGCAACACCCAGGGATCGCAGATATTTGGTTACACCTTTGCCAGTTCTGAGTGTATCAGGGAAAAAAGATCTCGACATGGTTGCAGCAAAATCTAATTCACAAGTCAACACAAGCAGTCCTGCCATAGGCTTCATTGGGCATACATCTACAAGGTCTCCAGAAATTAAGGAGAGTGAATTATCTTATAATATCAAGAAACCAATACAGCCTTCTCCCAGTGAAGGAGATGACATCTCTCTTGGTACAGTTACAGTGAAAGGAAATAATGTTTTTTCTCCAACCAGCTCTCCTGACATAGCAGTACCTAAAAATGAAAGCCTTCCCTCAGTAACCTCTCCAAAACCCATTATGGTCAGTGCTCTTCCATTCATCCCTGCTGTGATCCATGATGAAGAGCCTGCTTTTCAGGGAAGTTCAGCAACAGAGGCTGATGAAGATTTACTACTTAGGACAGAAGTGCTGACAGCAGCCACCCAGCTGGCCCCTGCCCTGCACCTGACAGGGTCTCCAGATGTTATTACAACTAAAGATCCTTATTTACAGCATCCACCAAAAAGCAACAGTGAAAGAGAGCAGACAAATGTGGATAAGGTTTTTGCAGAGCCTATAGATGCTCATAGACAGTTGGTTGATCACATAGATGGAGAATTAAATGAAGCATCAAGATTGGGCAGAATTAGAAATGCAAGCTCTAGTCCATCAGGTCTTATTCTAAAAAACAGAACATCAATGATCAGCAGTCACACCCAGGAAAATGCAACAAGCAACCAAACTGTAATTAAACAAACACTGGACTTCACAACTAGGCACAATCTGACTCTCACCTCTTCAGAGATCCTAGGATTCTTAACCAGAAAACGCAGGCCCATGTGCCCTTACCCGCCCCTGCCTGCTCACGGAACGTTCTATTTCCGAACAATAGTCAACCCTGCCCCGTTCCAGTATAAGCATTACATCCAGTATGCCTGTTACCCTGGTTACACACTGGCCAATGGGGACGTGTACAGCTACTGTCAGCAGGATGGGCAGTGGAGTGGAGTCACACCCATGTGCATCGGTAAGTCACTGCTTTGAATAAGAACTCAATAAGATATTTTTCCTTTAAGCAACGATGCAACAAAACATATAAACAGTTTTGCAAAATTACAGTTTTGCACTGAGCTATACGGCTAACAAGTACTGGAAGCCAAGACCTCACCAATCTGTATTGTGCAAACTGCATGCCTTAATCACTACACACTTAGGTCAAACTGACTTAAGTAATCTCAAATAGACTTACTTGAGTGGTTTCCTACACTGTATGACATACTATTGTATATCGTTTAAAGTTAGTAGTAACAGCCATCTTGAAACTTGAATTTTGTCAGTACTTTTGTCCATTGTTATGATAACAATATGTCATACACTGCCTAATACTTAATAAGGACAAATCAGCCAACATGAAAAAATGAACAATCACAATATCAGTCTCTAGAATTAAATTTTCCAAGACTAGGAAAATTCACTTCTGATGATGTATGTTAAAGGTCGAAAAAACTACAACTGCTTTGGAGTGGATTTTTAGGTGGAGGTTGCTTTGAAATGTTGAAATGTTTGTTTTGAAATGTTTTCAGTAGCTTATGAAAGCAGAAGGAAGACAGAAAGCTAATATTATAACCATGAAGTCGAGTATCTTTTTGTAGCCAAATGACTTTAGTAACGATCTTCATCTTCATTTCAAAGGTGAGAATTAATTACTCAAATGACAAGTGTAAGATGAGGATACAACAAGCTAAAAATGAATGTTAGCTAGGTAGCTACTTGGCTGGAGGACAACAAGCTAAAAACTAATGTTAGCTAGGTATCTACTTGACTATCTAGATACACTGCCAGAAAAGGAGTACAATGTAAATCTACCCTGAGAGGTACAACATGGTTCTTAAATGGTCCAAATATGTTACCCTGACACAGTTGTTAGTTTGATACTAATATTACACAAGAGTTCCCTTTAAAAGGCTATTGTAAATTAGCATTATGCAAGCAGTAGAAATGTGATCAAAAAAATGTCACTATAAAGCGAATTTAAAAGACTTTCTGGATTAAACATTGCAATGTTTAGGGTGAGCTTGGACGACTTGGACGACTTTATGACTATATTATACAGACATTAAGTGCTCAGTTTTAGCATGTTAATTGTCCCTGAAGTGTCCCAAAATGGTTTATCATTACATGCAATATTTTTACTATTCCCAGGATGACGGGACGGGATTAGTCTGAAGCCTTTCTTTTTGTTGTGAGTTATACAGTCAGTTAGAATGAGGGATGTGCCGTTTTATATTCATTGCTGCATCATTATTAATGAGACTTTGTAGAACGTTGGCTCTATTGTGGTGTATTTATGCTATGGTAAAGCAGGAGAGGAATTTACACTCTTACGCATACTCTCCTTTGCGCCTCTCTCTCTGCCTCCCTCACATGGGAATGCATCCTTGATTACTTTCGCTCACATTTAATCTTCTTCTCTCTTTCTCTCAGTTTCACTCCATTACATTTCTATGTACAACGATAGTGCGAGTATGTGAGGAAGCCTTTTAGAATCTCTAACTCAACAGGTCCGGTGTGGCTTCGAACTGCACACCAGGCCATGTTTACTGTTGGCTATTGACCCCAGTTTTTCTGTTTAACTCATTATGCTCCTCATAATGGAAGGGATTTGCACATCTGCTTATCGCTTTGAGCAGTTTAAAATGACACGATAATATCTAACAGGTGCTGTCTGATTTTCATTATATACCCCATAGCACAGGCAATCTCACTCATCACTCATCTTTTTTTAGACAACTTGTTGTAAAGGAGAACTCAACCAGTTCTTTTTTGGAGTGCCCATGTCTCATAAGGTAAATACATTAGGCCAGTCTGAGAGGGATTTCCGGATGTGCCTTTCTGGCAGGTATAAATCGTTTTTGACTCGTTGTGTGGAACACGTCTCTGTCTTTCTTGAGTCTTAAAACTCATACACAGAACCCTCACTATTATAATTTCAATAGTAATATCAAAGTACTATAAAAGAAAGAAAATTGAAAACTGCTTCTAATTGCATTCTTCAAAAATATTCACTCGCTGCAGCTTTAAACACAAGATATTTGGCAAAATGTTCCATCATCTACCCAGCGTCAGGAAAGTGGGTGACTATTTCATTAAAATTTGCTAGATTTCCATTTATATATAATAATTAAAATTGTAAATGCAATTCACATAGGATTGTCTGATTATAAAAACACATTATGTAAATGAAAAGTTGTTACAGACAAATGTATGTAGTTTAACGCATGTGCCTCAAATTCAAATGAAGTCAGGGCCACTTGCCAGGTGGTCTTCTCCATGGTAGTTGTTGATTTTGGTCAGTGATTGAAGTCAAGCTGAATTCAAAATTAACTTTATTTTAGCTTGTTAGTTCATATCCCTGGTCTTATGAAGCACAATTCAAAATTTCTTGTTACCCATATTCTTCCAACAAATATAATGACAAAACATCGTTTGAGTTTTGATTACATCATCATGCACTTGCTGGTGGGGGAAAAATAATATTAGCCATTTAATACTTCCCCCTTTTTTCCCACAACCCCACTTGTTGTTTTTAAAACTCTCCCTGACGCTGTGTTTCATTTTAAAACACATCATGGTACGGAACATAAATGTGTCATGATTTTTGATGCAGGTTGACCTTAACTATTCTTCAGTCACCTCTAACCAGTCAGTTATACCCCTGATGATTATAGAAAGTCATTATAAGGCACCAATGAATAGACATGGAATTAATGCTCTCATCAAGTAATGAGTGATTTCCCTTTGATGCAAAGCTGATCATAAACAGTGTTGTTACTGGCATAGCAGTGTTGATTGAACACCAGTCTTCAGTGGGTGGGGTGATAGTGTTAACCCCTTTGCCATCCAACCATTATATAATCATGTGGAAGCCCATTAAGAATATGTTTACATTTAATGCAAGGATAAGGATATAATGAAAGGATAAATGGTAAATATGTGGTTGGCAGTTTACTTATTTAATATTTGAGACCCCTGTTTTAAAGCACAAATAGTTATAAAAAAGGTTTTAAATATGCATATTCACTCTGGCTGATAGTGTCAGTTTTTGAATTAACATCTCGGTCCTTCAAAAACTATATAATTTTTAGTAACAGTAAAATGCATAAACTACTCAACCCATAAGCTCGTGCACTTTTTATTGCTGCATTCTGCCAGGCTGAATCCCTCTGCTCACTGCTGGTGGGCATTTCTTTGTTGTCTTTGTTATGGAAATGAAGGAACCATATCAGACATATCTGGGGCAGTTTCTTATTTATTTAGATGTAACACAGAAGCTTGCAATGAGAATAAAATAGAGATTTTATGCTTACACAATTTTCCGAACGCTTCAGTTGTCCACACAAGTTAGAATGTTAACTCTCTCAATTTCACAAGCCTTAGAGCTTATGGTTCAGATTTTGCCTTCCTGCTCGAACAATGTAAATTTTATCTAGTATGCCATCCTCTGTTCAAATCTTCACTTTCACTAGATTTCAACCACATATTTTCATTATCATGTTAAACTGCCATGGATTCACTGATGTTAAATTGAACCATGTTTCTACCCTCAGAGAAAGTTAAATGTTTGCTGTTTGTGACAAAGACCGGTCTAGGGAGCTACGGCAGAGCTCTTCATTGGTATGAATAGGATAGGGTGAGGTGAAATTGCAAGTAGATGCGTACCATTAGACCCCTCAACCTGAATACTATGGAGGTGTCTTTACATTGATGCATTGGGTAGAAGGGGGGGTTGAAAAATTGTGCAGCGACAAATGGAGAAGTGTTGTCCATATGGTTGCCAGGAGTTGGGATCGAATTGGCGGCACAATAATAATAATACCTGATCAAATGAGTGCGAGTAACCAGCAATTCAGAGTATGCCTTAATTGCTGTTCTCAACCCTGTATATTTTGAATCCATTTGTAACATGTACGTTATAGATGTTTCTGATTTAACCCAGTCTTTGCTTGCATGCAGAGGAAACTCCATGCTCCTTGAACAATGGTGGGTGCTCTCAGGTGTGCCAGGTGAATGAGCAGAATCGAGCTGAGTGCCACTGCAAGCCTGGATTTCTTTTACTGGAGGACCAGCGCACCTGTCGAGGTGAGAGATACAGCCTGCAAATGTTTGGGCACCCTGGTCAAATTACATGTTTATTTGATTGTCTAGGTGAAAATAAGTTAACACATCTTTGACAGAGAACACACTTTTGCACATTTGAATTTTAAAACAAATGCCATTTCTTTTGGCATCATAATGACTAATATCACTATGGAAAGAGTAGTAATGGCTAACATTACTATGGACAGAATAAACCCTAATCCTAGGTCAGCACTCTATCCTAGGGATGCTTGGCTAATGGACGCTCCATAAGATTATACTGCATTTCACTCATCCCATTAGTTTCTAAGGTTGTAGGGTCATTGCGGCCTTTTAACATCTGTTTGTAGCATATTTTCCATACATGTATCTGTTAACAAAGCAGCTGTAATGTCTTGTTTCAGTGCTAAATGCCTCTTAAATTCAGTCATGTCCTGTCTCTTCTGAGAGTTGCCCTGAGGCTGTGAATTCTTGACCCACAGCATAGTGTTATTGTAACTTCGCGTGGCGGCACATAGGCAAGACACAGCAGGTATGGGACATACTTTGTGGCGGCAATTCTTGGGTGTTCCCCAAAACATTCACTGATTTTAGAACAACAAGCAGCCCTAGCACAAAAGGAGTTTTGGGCATGTTACTCAAAATCATTTTAATTTTGTAAAATTAAATATAACTGATTATATAAAACCATTTTGGAAAGCAAAGCAGCTGCTAACAACTTAACAACTTGGTGATACGCTGTATGTCTTCCACTATGAGTTTTAATTTACATTATTTTTAGCTTTGAAAATGACTAATTGAGCTTGGAGGAAAGGGAATACCTCTGGAAGCCCATAAGTGCTTAAACAGGCTGCTCATGTTCAAACAAATCAAATCAGGGCCTTCTGTTGCTGTTCTTCTAAAACATCTGCCGAAAACAGCTCATGCAGAGCTCCACTACATCTGCAGTAGAACCTGTGGAATCCATAGGTACCTGTTGTGGCTCTAAGTGTAGTTAATTGAAGCGATAACTGAAGTGTGGGCGTAGGATTATGCCCAACAGCTAATATTTGCTAATATTTAGATAATATTCAAAAAATCAAGTCATGTGTTCACAGTGCGTGGTATAAACCAGGCGGATCAGTTAGTATTCAGTTGAGTGCTGGAACAGAGAAAAAGAGTGACCTTAGTAACACTGAACATAGTGTTAACAGTGCCAGTTCTAGCATCTCCCAAATGACTGTCTGTGTAGGCTTTTCACACACAGCTGCTTCAAGGGTTTACTGAGAATTGTGCAGAGAGTAAGAAACTGATTGGTGATCCTGCAGAGAAAAATAGATTTTGGATCAGAGCGGGTCAAAAAATGATGAGAATCAAGCAAACAATCAGGCAAACTGTATTTGAATTCAACATTGGTGCGTGCAGTGTCATCTCAGAGTGCCCCACTGCTCTCAAATAGGCTATAAGAGCCAAAGACCATGTCAGGTGCTGATGTCAGTGAAGAACAAGAAAGCACATCTCCACAAGGCGCAGGAGCATCAGGACTGGCATTTTTTGCATCATGCTGTTGGAGGAATCAGACTGTGCAGCAGCAAGTTAGAGCCATCCTGGAAGGTGTGGACAGTGCAGCCTTGTGGTGGCAGTGTGGTGGTGTGGCTACAGTTTATGGTACTAGGTTGGTGATAAACTAAATAAATCATTGTAATCTACATGCCATTACCATTCTGTGACAAGTTCTTCCATCCCTGTTCT
Source organism: Piaractus mesopotamicus (assembly GCA_023558415.1). NCBI lineage: Eukaryota > Metazoa > Chordata > Actinopteri > Characiformes > Serrasalmidae > Piaractus > Piaractus mesopotamicus. Next base: position 12,123 of record JAILXH010141278.1, read on the forward strand.
CATATTCTTCATGTTTCATACACTCACACATCTTTGGTTCTTCAGCAAGTGGCAACAGCAGAAGCCCCCCAAAAGTCAAGTAAGACGTTTTTCCCCCTTCAAGAGATTTGCGGCCGCTGCTCAAAACGTAATTGTTTTGAATCCTCAGTGCTAATCAAGTACTTTGACTATTGCTACTAAACAGCAATAAAACATCTCATGTCTAGGAAGCTACAGCACTGCACCATTTGGAGTATATTCAGCTGATTCAACTGATTCAGTGACGCTAAACAGTATTATGTTGAAACTCTTTGGGACTGGATTTTAGTAACAGGGCTCTAAAATAGCTAATGAGAATGTTTTTAGCTCTGCAACATTCTGCTATTCTTCCCCCCTCATACAAACATACTATTCATTCATAGAAGTATCTCCCTGGCAGCCCTTTTATTAGGAGATACAGAATATGACTTGCTGTGTTTGATTCAAAAACAGTCTCTCTTGCTCATGTGGTTTGCAGTATGTAATAGGGCCACAGGAGAGCACACTGGAGCAGGGCTTTGTGCAGTAGCTGTCTCTGATCTCTCTCACTAACAGAAATGATGGGTTCGGGTTGATGTGTGCTTTCCGAATGAGGACTAACACTCACTGAAAAGTGAGACTGCTGTTTGGAACAGCATGAAACAGAATGTGTGTATGTGTGAAAGAAAAGGGAATGTGTGTGATATGCAGGTTAATTTAAGCCCCAGGATTGAGAATTTTTTCATGGAGGGGATGACTTTAAATCAGACTGGACGTGTCTAATGTAGTATATGTTTGTTCATAAAACTGTTTTTCCTTATATTGGATATGTTACATTATTTATTTTTTATGAGCTTGTGCAGCTCAGTGCCAAGCTGTCAACAACTGGAGTGGGTGACTCCTGCATGCAGTAATGAAAGTAGAGAGGGAGGATAAAGTAAGGATTAAAACTAAAGTAGGGGGAAATGCAGAAGTCAGAGGCGGGCTGTGGGAGCCCAAACGTGAAATTTAAACCCGATCAACACATATTTGGGAAATGACGCCCGTAACCTGTGCTGGGTTGGGATAAATATTTCAGCCTGTAATTCACATTGAAGTGATAAGGAGTGTTGTTACTGCACACAGTCTGTAGCAAAGTTAATGGGAAGATGTGGAAAACGATTACATTTTTACAAGAATCATCCTTCTTCTGATATTGTTTTCTTGTGTGTGGCTGTGTCAACACGTTCTCTTTAATCTGCTCCTGACATGGGGCTTGTATGTGTATGTGTGTGGTTCGTAGATCTGGACGAGTGTGTGGAAGGCTTGCACCAGTGCCAGCAGGCCTGCGAAAACACCTTCGGCTCGTACAGGTGCAGCTGCAGCTCCGGATTCCAGCTCTCTGCAGACAGGATGTCCTGTGTCGGTGAGCTTTAAACCCATCATCCTGTCTGCCCTGTCTGCCCTCTTCTGTCTTAAAGCATATATTTTCAGATGAAATGTGTGAGAAGGTGAAAACAGAGATTATTCATGTTTTTATGCGCAGATGTAATTAGAAGCAAAAGATTTAGAGAGGTGTAAACTTGCCTGAGCAAACAGCAGGATCACTTGCTCTGTCTTAGATTTAATAAAATAGATTTGCATTCGCTGAAGGAAATGTAGCGCTTGCAAGGGAAAACATATAAGACAGAAGAGAAAGAAAAAAAGAAAAAGAAAGAAAGAAAGATGGAAGAAAAAGAAAGGAAAGAAGAAAAAGAAGAAATGGGGGTATATAAAAGAAAGGAAAGAAGGAAACAAAAAGAAAGGATGGAAAAATGGAAGAAAAGAGAAGAATGAAGGAGAGAAAGAAAGGAAGAAAAAGATAGGAAGGAAGGAAGCATGGAAGAACAAGTCAGAAGAGGAAAAAAAAGACAGGAAGGAAGTAAAAAAGAAGAAACAAAGGAAAAAGATGGAAAGATGGAAGAAAAAGAAAGAAAATAAAGATGGAAGAAAAAGGAAGGAAGAAAAGGTAGGAAGAACAAGAGAAGGAAATGAAGAAAAGAAGAGAGATAAAAAAAAAGAAAAAGGAACAAAGGATGAAACCATTGCTGAAATGATCTATGTTAAGCAGTTCATCCTGTACTAACTGCAGAAATGTGTTATGAGAAGAAAAAAAATAATAAAAAAAAATAATTCCACTGTAAAGAGTTAGGTCCTTAAACTGCACGTCTGTTATTCAGTTTTTCATCTTTAGAAGTTATTTTTCAGCAACTGTTATGAATTATTCAGTAACTACTATGAAGCTAATATTTAATTTATGTGAGAGTGAGAAATTTATGTGAGTGTGGAATTAAAGTGGGTCCCTGAGAATTTAAGTGGTTACAATGAAGTTAGTATAAATTAATGATTTTGAGACATATTGCTCAGTTGTTAGATTTCTTGAAGTGAAGCTTCAGAGAAAAATTTCTATACATATATGTATGTATGTATATATATATATATGTATATACACACACACACACACACACACACCGGCCACTTCATTGAGTACACCTCCTTGTATCTACACTCATTGTCCATTTTATCAGCTCCATTTACCATTACAGACTAGTCCATATGTTTCTCCGCATACTTTAATCCCCTTTCACATTGCTGTGTCTGATCCACTCGTACCAGTGGAACACACACTAACACGCCACCGCCAAGTCAGTGTCACTGCAGTACTGAAAATGATCCACCAGCCAAATAATACCTGCAGTTGGTTAAAGAAGTATGCAGAGAAACAGATGGACTAGTCTATAATTGTATAACTAAAAAGTGTACCTTTATGGTCAGTGGAGCTGATAAAAAAAGCGCAATAAGTGAGGATACAAGGAGGTGTGCTTAATGATGTAGCTGCTGGTTGGTGTACATATATATATATCTATATATATCTATATATATCTATATATATCTATATATATCTCCTCACCCCACAGAATGTTTCCACTGCTCCAGAGTCCAGTGGCGGCATGCTTTATACCACTCCATCGGATGCTTGGCATTGTGCTTGGTGATGTAAGACTTGCTTGCAGCTGCTTGGCCATGGAAACTCATGCCATGAAGCTCCCGACGCACAGTTTTTGTGCTAATGTTAATGCTGGAGTGGCAACGGTGGCGTCCTATTACAGTACCATGCTCGAAATGAGCCCTTTAGAATGACTCATTCCTTAACAAATGTTTATGAAGACAGGCTGCATGGCTAGGTGATTTCACACACCTGTAGCAATGGGACTGAACACAACTGAATTCAATGATTAAGAGGTGTGTCCCAATTTCACTCTCCCTGGTTCTCACAAATGTATATATGTCATATTTATTAAGGAAAAAAATGTGTTTTGCTGTATGATATTTTCACAATGGAGCCTAAAAAGAAAACCTTACCAGCCATACTTTTGGCAGCCCTGTTTTGCAGTCTTGTTTCTGATTTTCCTGACGCATCTCATTGCAGATGTGAATGAGTGTGCACTGCCTGCTGGTAGATCGCGTTGTATGTTTGGCTGCGTTAACACGCCAGGCAGCTTCCACTGTCAATGTCCTGCAGGGTACAGTGTGAACATCACAGACGGACAGTGCACAGGTCAGTTGCAGTCAATTTCAAATCTCCCTGCTGTGCTGGGCTTTTGTAAGACGTAAGTTTTTCTATGACCACTTGTTGTTGAGACAGATGGACAGATGCATGTGCACCTATGTGTTTTTTTTGTTTATATTCAGCACGTCTATACTCTGGCATTCTCTACAGATATAGATGAATGTATGGAAAATGGGGGTCGTGGACTGTGCGCGAGCACATGTGTGAATACTCCAGGCTCTTTCCACTGCTTCTGTCCACATGGACACCAGCTAGCTGGGGATGGCAAGGCTTGCATCTCAGAGTGTCCACCAGGATACAGGAAACCACGTTCTGATTCAGCAGTGGAAAATTCAACCACAGAGCACTGCGTTGGTATGTACTGCAAGTGTGTAGAGCTCTCTGTTGATGTAGTTCAACTGTAGCAAGAGAGAACTGGGTCAGAACGGGCTGCCACCAAAGCCGTATTAACCCAGTGGGCTTTAGGGGCTGCAGCCCAGAGCCCTGGCCACTAAGGAGCCCTGTGAGCATAAATGAGTAAAATCAGTTTTAGGCCAGAATGTCTCTTTAAGATAGAGAAGGCAGGACCCTAGAATACTTTAAAAGGGGAATTTCAGTTTTTTTCTACACAATTAAATTGTTAAGATAATAAATTAATTCAGAGTGGTTTTATGATTGTTTTGAACTAAGTCATTTTAAGCTGTTCATAGTTTAGTGTTATATTGTGCACAATAGCATCCAAAGAAAACACATTTTTTGGATTTGCCCTATTTCACCATTATCTATATTGCATTTAAAAGTTGACGTGCAGCTTTACTGGTCATTTTGGAAAAATACGTAAAATAACTATATTTGCATTATACACATCACGATCCCTGGTTCTTATGCTTGCTTACATTTCAGTGACTGAATTTAGCAGAAATTTTTAGAAATTGGTGCAATTTTAATACACTTGTGAATGCAGCCGTAAGAAACTTACAGAATCTGCTTTGGTATGTGCTACAAAGAAGCAACTATTACAAAAAACATTATAGCTTGGACGCAGTGATCAAGACTTTTGTTGTGTGTTTCAAAGATTTACTCTTTAATGGGCCAGACTAGCATTTTAAAATCTTACATTACAAGTTGCCTATTAACAAAGGGCTACAAGTTTTAGAAAATGTTATTTCAAACAATTGAATGCATATATAGTATCAAACAAATTATTTGAGAAATTTCAGGTTTTCAGATTTTTGCTCTAACCACCGTTTTAAG